>BMAO01011222.1:0-28972 GCA_019973975.1 Trichonephila clavata
GAATAAAGAAATATTTATTAACAATAGACAGAAAATACAAAAGTTAATTAAGAGGCAAATGTGCCTATCACATTTTGACATTATCACCAAGTCTATTTAGGCACTTATCAAAATGCAGAACCAACTTGTTTAACCTGTCTTGGTAGAAATTGGGTCCCTGTTCATTGAACCAGGTCTCAGCAGATGTTTTCACAGCACTGTCTTGGAATATTGCAACACATCAGAAACAATATGCTGCACACTACCATAGCTCAGTCTCAGCTCTGATAAGATTTCCCTCAAAGTTAACTGTTGATCATTTTGAATCATTTCTTCGATTTATGCCGTGTTGATTTCTGTCCCATTGAAGAACTTGGCTAACCACTCCCTGCCATATTGCGGTTTTAGACATCCTGTCTGCCTGATTGAAAAGAATGACACCATTTCGTTACATGTCGTCTGCTCATTGCTTCTTCACCATAAACTTCCACAATTTGACTGTGAATGTCAGATGCGGACACATTCTTTGCCCATAAAAATCGAGCCACAACTCACACTACCAAACGAGACCAATTTCCTAAGTTCTTGTCATTTCAATCGACCTGAACCGTCTGGGAACTTTCACTACCTACCTGCAAACCAGCTGTATGTCAAGTAGTGCTGTTTGTCTCCACTCTGGGGAAACATAATTTCTCCACAATATGTAGTTTTGAAATGCTGTAGTTTGTAACCTTTTTTTCTGATTATCCCTCATATAAATCGCATACACACACATTATATAATTCATAATGAAATATTTAACTAAATTTAATGACAGAACATTACTTTCTAAAATTTAATCATAACAATTAAAAGGTTCCAAGTTTAAAGTAACTTACCTGAGTACCAGAAGGAATGTCATATATAATTCGTATTGTATCACATTCAGGATAACCAGGGAGTGAATATGGTAAAACATGATAGATCATATTTCCAGGTGGCTGGATGCCATATTTCACTCCATAAATCCTTTTGCAAACTGGACACTGCAGGCATTTATCCTACAATAAAAACTTCAGTAAATATCAAATCCATCAAAATATACTTGAAATTTAACAAAAAATAAATCAGAATAACTTCTTCACTACAAAACAGATAAAATTATCTTAAATATCATTATAGAATGATTATCATTTTTTAACGTATAACAATATAGGTTTAAAAAAAAGAGAGGGAAAATACAACTAAAAGTTTAAAATACAAAGTTGGATACATTAAATAAAAATATTTACCAAAATTTTCCATTAAATTATTTCCTTAGGAATATAAGAATAAATAACTTTTAAATATATATATTATAAAATACAAACATTTGTTTAACTCAAGACATAGCTGAATTTTCCTTTCCAGACTAACAGTACATATGTACATTTCTTAAAATATAAAAACATAATTACAAAAAACTTCATTCTGTGAAATTACTCACAGAATTGAGCATCGTTTGTAAGAGTTCATTACTCACTTTTGATCCACTGTTATACATTGCTATAAGACATGATTTATGAAATGTATGTGGACATTCCTTTAGTTTCAAAACACTGGTATCACCATCATATGATGATCCGTCAGATAAAGGTTCACAACAAATGATACAATCCTGAAAATTGGTAATACATTATAAATCATAACATAAAAACAGCAATGTCTTCAATTAAAATTTTAGTAAACTAGGTATAAAATATATGAATACTTAAAAGAAATTACATTTTAGCACATGTAAATTTAGAACATGAATTGCAAAATTTAAAAATTACATTAAAATAGTAAAAAATTTAAGTTTAACATGTTTGTTAAGTAATAAATTACATATTTTATAGGTACAAATGATAATTACCTCATCTTTGATATCATCTGATAAACTTGCTTCAATTGTATCTGTATATTCCTTTAAAATATCTTCAATCCCTAAATCAGCTTGTGAGATGTTTTCATGTCTTACTAAAAGAATCAAAATATAATTTATAACTTTTTTTTTTGTAATACATACAAATTTTTAATTATACCTAATTATGAAAATAGACAACAGATTGACTAAAATTTTGAGTTTTAATAAAAAACTCAATGGGAGCTTTGAGTTTAAATATATCATATATATCCTTATTTTGTTTCATTGTACAATTGCATACTTAAAAATATCATTTTGATGAAAATTTCAATTTAAAAACATGTTTTAAAATTTAAATAATAAAAAGTGGAAATAAAACCCAGAAAATTTCAGGGTTACAATAAAAACTGTATATTATCTTAAATAAAATGGAATCTCTCAGAATCATTCATATAATATACTTGAATAGTGATAGATATATAATGATAATGACTTTATAATTTTATAGATAATATAATAATTTCATAGAAATAATTTAATCATTAGTTTATTTAGCATATATTGATAATGAACACCAAACAATTTTAGAAGTATTTTTCATCGTAAATTTTACTTATTTCATTAAATGGATAGTAATATATTACATTATTTACATAAGAAATAATCTGTTTACATATCAGAATTATGAAAAGTTATACCTTTTTTTTTCTTTATAACTCTCCTGCCGTTAACTGCTAGTGGTTCGATTCCAGGAACAGGTTTTAATTTTGACTGAGGAGTATGAGGAGGTCTGCTACCATACCACTGTCTGCCACTGACAATAGCAGCTACATGGGAACAGATATTGTTACTTCACAATTTATATTCAGTTAGCTTTGAAATAAATTAAATTACAGAAATTTTACATTACCTGTTGTACTAAATCCTGAGGGAATACTAGGAAAAAATATGACAATTAATTACAAAGTAAGATATAAAAAAAATTAGAAATACAGTATATCAAAGAAAAAAAACTTTTAATGTATACTTTTTTTTTACACATTTTGTGAAATAAAAATTGCGTACAATAATATTCAAGATTTATTTATTAATATGCACAAAATTTATTAGATGATTTTGTAAATTTTTATAATTTCTCAGTATACATATTAAATATATATAACAGATAAAAAAAATTTTCAAGACATTCAATACTCTACAGACCTTTCAGAACAGGCATTTCAATACTCAAATTAAGAAAAAAATTTTACTAATACCTATTTGTATTTAACTTACCAAGTAAATTCTAATTAATTTGGATATGTGATCTCAAAGATAAAATATTAACTTATTCAAGACTGAAATAAATGCAATTTACAACCAAAATATTAAATAAAACTTATAAGAATATTATATAAATTCTCATATTTATAAACTGATTTGCTTCAACAGATTATTCCTGAATACTACAAAATAAAATTGCCTTAAAAATATAAAAACACTGAAAGTCATGGCATACTATCATGTGTAAAATGTTTTTTATTGAGAATATTTAAGATAATTTTGATGTAGAGTAAATCCTGTTCTTATACTTTTGCATCATATTAAGAAAATGTTAACATATATTATTAGATTTAAAAAAAAAATTTTAAAAATATAGATATTATTGCATGAAAAAATTGAAAATATTTTGGAGAAAATTTGAGCAAAAATCTTTAAAAAACTGTTCTATTTTTATCAAATTAAAATATCACTCTGCATGAAAAAGGAATTTCTTGTATATTGCATTAAAATTCAAAATTAGTTTAAAGATAAACATTTGCTATCCAACAGAATTATAATTCAACTGAATTACAAATATACAAATAACAATACATCACAGATTTCTATCTATAACTAAAACAATATAATGAAATACTAAAAATTCCAATACAGTAGAATGTCGTTTATCTAAACATTTATTATCCGGAGCGTCAAATATCCGGACCAAAGTCTGGATACGTTTTCGAACAGTGTAATGCTCAACAGTTGTTTCCCGTGAGGCCAAAAGTGACAGGAAAACCCAAGGTGAGGGATATTTGGGGAGTTTCAGTTGTGTGATTTGGTTAACATCTGTGCGGAATATTAAGTCAGTTTGTTTCCAAGTGAAGGGTACATGCTCTTTTGTAGAGTTTTGTTGATGTAGAAACCTGGATGGCATACCATGCAGAAGACTGTGAATTTCAAATGCTAAATGATGATGAGATTGTGACTTCTGTGCAAGAAGAAATCAAACCTATCGATGATGAAACGGATGAAGACGAGGACAACAACAACAATGAAAGTAACAAGAGTCCATCAAATGCTGAAGCGTTTTCAGCGTTAGAGATAGCTATGGAGTGGTAGGAACAACAATCAGAGTGCTGTCCTACTCAACTACTGATGCTCAAGAAAACCAGAGACCTTGCAGCAAAAAACAAAGGTGTACAGTGGTATAGGAAAAGTGATTATTTTCCACAATAAAGGTAAAGTTGCAACATTTTGCACCTATTTTGCTTTTTCTTCAAGCACGCTTCCTGCACGTGATGATTTTCAATATTCATATAGTGTCCAGTTTCATACACTGCATGGATCGCACATTCGGTTATCCAAACAATCGCGTATCTGAACGGTGTCCAGTCCCAATTGATTCGGATAAACAATGTTCTACTGTATTGTACAATTTCAATCCAAGAGAGAATGAGTTCTCTCTTCAATATCAAAAATATTAGTAAACAGATCAAATTATGAACAGTAAAAAGTTCTAAAAATAATTGTACACAATTTAAAATATAATAATTAAAAAAATTATCATTAAAAACAAAATTACTCATCCTACATACTATCTTTCATACTACCTACATATCTTTAGAGTAGGCTGAAGATATTTTTAAAACATGTTTTCAAAATTTTAGAACTTATAACCTAATTTCACTATTTAAAAGTATAGCTTATGCAAAAAAATATTATTTAAATGAATGAGAACAAACTCCAAAACTGATGGCTGTAGAGTTCAAGGTCACACATAAAAAGATTTTAAATTATTAGTATTGATAATCATAAAATTCTTAATGCATGTAAAGAAATTATAAATATAAAAAATATGTAATAAAAATATTCATTCCCCTTTTCAATACTCTTTATTCTTATAAAATATATTAGTATTAAATATAAAACTTATATATAAAATAAGATTACATATAATTTTTGTGTACATTCTCCCCATTTCATAATTTGAACCACATTTAGTCAACTAATCTAAAATTTTGTGCTCATTTACATTTTATCAACACAAAGATTTTGAACTCAGATTAAACAAGCATACCTTAGAACTGTATGCTCTATAATATTAGTACGAATCACATCCTAAATACATAATTCCTTGCTTATGGTATGATTCTTAAAACAAGATTAATGCAATCCCGTAAATATTTTGATTACGCAGTTTTTTCAATGATGCATATAATACACATGATCTGATGTTTTTAAATTTGTAATTTAATATAATTAGAGTCATTATGATCTTCACATTTAATACTTTCACTTGAACTGAAATTTTATAAACTAATCACAGATTTTACTTTTTTGAAAATGTGCGTTTAGTGACAAATTTATATATATATATAGTTCTACTATATAAATAAATAAAAACAATAACAGGCATATAAGAAAATTAAGCAAGGAGTTTCCATTCCTTCAATTCATAAAGAATAATCTGTAATTATTGATAAAAAAATTTTATTGATAGGTTTATAGATCTTATGTGGCATTTTTTCAATAATTAATTTAGCTAAATAATACCAAATTAAAGTTTAAATAAAGTTTTTTGGGGGAAAAATGATTTATGTAATTTGAAAAAGCATATGTAATAGACTAATGCTTAAATTTCAAAATGTTATATACTTATAGTTAATCTCCAGAGAAAACAGTTTTGAATGGGAATTTAAATAAAAAAGGATATAATAAATGCCAACAATAATGAAATATAACAGCAACTTAACACATTACCTTTTTGATGAAAACTGAGAGTTACTATACCTTTCAGATAAAATTTTCTGAAACAAACATATATAGAATGCATGTTTTGAGTCAGATATTTTATAAGGTGTATATATATACTTTCAGTAAGACATTTAAGGTATTAATCAAAAGTTTTTCTTATTGTTAAACATCTCATGTTTCAGAAAAACTTAAAATAAAATTGATTTTTTTCTTCCTTTTTTTACACACAAATCAAATTCGGTATAAAAAAAAATATTTTTATAACCATTGCATTAGTTTCATCACTCATGAAAAACATTGTAATATTACTGAAATTTAAATAAAATTTCAAAATGCATCAAAAAGCAAAAAGTAATTAGTGTAATAAGAACTGGACACATAACAGGTAGTTGGTAACGAATAGTTAGGATTTATCTCAAAACATATAAAACAAATTATTTAAAATAACAGATATTCTAGTTAATCATGTTTTAAAAAAAATGTCAAAGGTTTTTTCAGAAAAAAATTAATGAGAGGCAGAATTAAATTATTTTTAAGAAAAAAACTGGACATGTTCTGCACAAGCATGATAATTAGTGCTTCTATAAACCAAGACTAAACTTTCTAAGAATCAACTGTTTCAATATATGTTTCCTCTTGACTTTCCTGGCAAAACAAAAATTGAATAATATATTACTTTATGAAAAATTTTTCTTAATCAGTTTTTAGTTTGATTTTTTCTCATTTACCAATAATACAACAGAATATTAATAAATATATTTAGATGTACTTGTATACATCTTTTGTACAGAGATATTTACTAATGTACAAAATATAAGAATTACAAAGAATTTGTAGAATTTATATTATTATAACTTTATTATAATAATATTATTATAACTTTAAAATTCTCAATTTTTAAGCATATATGTGTGCGTGTGTATGTGTGTGTTCTATTAAAGTCATACATGTACCAATCCTTAAAATCATGAAAATTATAAATAAAAAGAGCTAGAATTTTATAATACTAAAAGAGAGAGAGAGAAATGAATGCTTTTCAAGTTTATTTGAATGTTCATTCACAAGAATGTCTTGATGTGCATGAAATTATTCTGTTTAAAATGAAAAGTTTTATAATACTGTGATAATTACAATTGATTTTATTATCTCAAGAAAAAAATTCAATAATAATTCTTAAAAAATATTGTGGTAATTATGTATATATATTTTTATTTCTTGACTGTTTCAAAAATAAAACATAGATACTAAATAAATTATTGTAAATTTTGTTCAAGTTTTTCTATTGTGTAAGTAATTAATATTGATTATTTATGACACACATCTAAAGCAATTTAAAGCATACTAAATGCCACATATATCAGGAGAACTATTAATGCATCTTAATACTGTGTTTCCCTTTTTAAAAAAATAAAGTTTACAAAATTGTAAGAACTGAATAAAGTGCTAGGCAAATGGTAACATCTGAAATAAATTCACAGAAATTTCAACAAAGGTTTTGAATTTTTTTATTTTTTTTTATTGAAATCTTAACATATAAAAAGAGTAATTTATTTTTAAAATTTACAAAATTCAATAAATATGAAAAACATTTTACTTGTGATATTTTTCTCAAGCAATCATTAATAAGAAGCTTTTGCCTAAGTGGATATAAATATCTCCTCCTCAGTGGCTCGACAGCTCTGGGTGTGTCTTGGCCTTCTCAAGAAGCCTTTTCCAGGCCACCCTCTTCCTGCTAGTGTTCTCCAATTGTTAGTTCTCAAAACTAGGAGATCTTTTTCTATGCCATAAATCCATCTAAGATTTGGCCTGCCCTTTCTTCGCGTGCCAATTGGTTGGGCAATGAAAACTTTTTAATGGGGACATAAATATCTAGGAGTATATATCATCTGGTGGAGCTAAGACTATCATATGGATTACATAAAATCTGGAGAGGAAATTAGTTTGATCTTCAAATATTACTACAAATAAAATGCAATTAGCTGAATGTTTGTTTAAATATGGTCTAACTCAGTCTGAGTAACCTCTCTTCTAAAAAAAGCAAGTGATTTCTAATGTAATGAGATTATTGTTTTTAGAAAGAGAAATGTTATTATCCCCTTCCATAAAAATAAAAGAAAAGAAATAGAGCCAATAAAAGGAAAGAAAATTTAACATCTCATTAAAACAGTCTTCTACATGCTATATATATTTTCTTAGTTAAAAAATCAGTACTTCTCAATTCTTGTATAGCGCATAAATTCTTTCAAAAATAAATTATTCAACTGTTAATAGAAAATTGAGCAATAAAAGTAAACAATAACTAATAATTTATAAATTTAAAACATAATAATGTAATATGTATTCAAACACACACACAACTTCTGCATCATAATTTCTTTTCAATTTAAATGGCTCAAATTTTTTTTAAGCCTCCATACTGCAAAATATTTTTTTTTAAAATTAATAAAAAAAATCTAGTTACTTTTATTTTTTTAAATTACAGATGAAAAATGGTAAAATAGCATCAAAATAAAAGTAAGAGAGGAAAGATAGGACAACAAGCCAAAAACTTTATAAAACACAATTTAAAGTACCTCTTTCTGAAAAAAAAATTTTAATTTCTAAATTAGCAAAAAAATTTTGAAACCTAGATTTTAGAAAATTATGTTTCATTACATTACAATAATTTAAATACAAAATTAATTTGTGTTTAATATATTAATTAACAATACTTAATATATGAATAAATTAAACAAAGAGCTATGCGTTTGTATGGATAGCACAATATGAAGTTCAAGATGCATGAAATTTAATACACTGAAACTGTGGACGATAATGGTGTGCATCTCAAGATAGTTTCAATTCACTTTAGAATTTTTAAATTCAACACATTGAAGTTATTTTTGGCATATTTTATTCTTATACTATCTAAGAGATATGCGTTTTTCAAAAAATAAACTTATCTAAGTATGTAAAGAAATTAACCGATATTTGAAAACAGTACTAAAAAATGCATCAATTTCCTATTTTTAAATTATTTTATTCAGAAATATATTGATAGAAATTATGTAATTTTCATACAGTATATAGAAAGAACCATTGATCTTACTCAATAATAAATAAATAGGAAAATATATCAATTGATTTTATACAAATTTTTAACTGCACAAGCAATGATCAAACTTTGCCTTTTTTTCTTCCACAAAGGAAGATTTGTCACTTCACTGCACATAGCTTAGATGTGTATTACTTCACATAGCGTTACTTTATCTTTGCTTCCGAATTCATAATTTTTTTAAGATTATATAAATCTATAATATTAAAATCTTATGCTTTCTGCTAGATTGTTGAGGTTTATATTATACAGTACCCCCAAGTAAAGAAAGGACACTCCAGATAGTGTACAATAAAATTGCATTAATCTGCAGTCATTAATTTAGTATATTCCATTTAGCCTTTTTAGAACTATTTCCTAGGTAATAGGTAGTTTTACTTTTTCTGGATAGCAATAGTTTCTATAACCACTATCTATATTTCCGATAAGAGTTTCCACCCAAAAAAATAAAATAGCATCTTTTAGAAAGAACAAGCTAAAAAGTATCGTAGAAAATGTATGGCATAACTTTACTATTCATTCCATTTAATAACTATATGCCACAGCTACATTTAACAATTAGTGCCACATATATGTTTTTGAAAAGAATAGATTAAATCTTTAAAAAAAAAACTCAAAATATTGGATTATGAAAATAAAATCAATTTTTACAATGTAAAATTATTAGCTTTTAAAATTTTAAAAATATATACTTTTAAACAGTCAGAAAAAATTCTGGAAATAAGGTAAAAACTCTTCAAAATTAATTACAATAATCTTATATAGCTCATTATAGTGTAATTAAACTAATAACCAAGTTTATATTCTACATATAACAAATAAATAAACACCAAGATTTCTAATTAATGAAATGAAAATGAAATATTTTAACAAATGCATTCAATATTACTATATTTATTAATTTAAAACTGCAATTAATTCATAAAATCACAAACTTTGGAAGCTAATCAATACATAACTATTCATAAATAAAGACACTGAAATGAAAACAATGCAATATAAATAAATTTATTGATGTTTCAGTTTTAAATACATCCAATAATTCATTAAAAAAAATTTTCAATTGGAAAACTATACACAAAAAAAACCAAAGTGCATAATAAAAGTGTATAAAGTGTGCATAGTAAAAATACATAATAAAATATAAAATGATATATATTCATAATAAAAGAATTTCAAAGGAAAAAAAAATAAAAACAAGAATTTGATTTTTATCTTAACCTCACACTCTGTAGAAACATGAGAGCTATTGGCGATAAACCTAAAAATTTTGAGCCACAGTCAAATGACAAGGGCAATACCTGAGTTGGCACCCCACTCTCAAACCTCCCTTACCACACCAACGTGAGGACTTTGAATCATAACAGATTTAACATGCATCAGCCCCCCTACATAGCGGGACTTCACAGTGGCACCAAGACTTGAACTTGCAACTCAGCAATACTGCTCACAAGCTCACGCTCATGACCACTCTGATGATCACAAACAGAAAACAAAAAATAAATTTTAAATTCTTTCACCAAATAATACATGCAAAACAAATACACAAGATTCACAACACATTTATACATCTTAATTATAAACTTCTAGAATGCATAAATTTGATTTATACATTAAAATTTTACCATATTAATACAAAACAATTAAAAACATATTTGGTTACTCACGACTGATTATCACACACACTTTCAGCAGCCTCACAGATCAAAGTATCATTAGAAATTTCCATATCTCCAGTTTCATCAGTCTCTTTCAATACAGAAATATCACTAGAAACTACATTGTAAGTCCTCTTAACATTCCTCATGTAGCTGTTTACTTGATCGAATAATGCAGCAGTACCAGGTATTTCATTAACAAGGTCAGAGTAATCTATATCTTTTACAGCATTTGTAGCTGATTCATCTGTAAAGTCATCATTTTTACAGCAATCACTTGCATTAAGAGTAGTTACTGGAAATGAAGAAGGATTCTGATGTCTTCGAATAGGACGTTTGCGCTTTGTGTGTTTGTTAATTTGAATCATTTTAGTAAAATCTATTTCATAGTTGTAATCCCGAAATACCTTTTTCAGAGTGACATTCTTCAAACCCTGAAAGAGAGTTTACACAATTATTATATTTTAATTATTTTTCCTACAGCAAGCTCCAAAAGTTTCTAAATAATTGTGGCAATATTTTTAACAGTTAAAATTTATACAGATTTTTAAAAACAAATAAAAATGTTTACAACATAAATAAATGTTACTAAAATCAGAAGTTTTGAATTAAGGATAATTATCGATGAGTGAGTGAAAGAATATTAATGTTGCACTGTTTAGCTACATGAGGGCTTTTGGCGACAGACCTCGTAATTTTGAATCATGGTCAAGTGACGAGGACGACACCTGAGCTGGCACCCCCTCCTAATTACCACACCAATGGAAGGACATTTGAGCTCTCGACAGATTTAATGTGCATCACCCCTCCCCCTACATGGCAGTTCTTTTGTGGTACTGTGCTTGAACTCATGACATGCCAGCCTCGATCCGATTACCTTGACCACTAGGCTACTGCGGTCACACTCAACAGTTTAAAACGGATCTTCCAAATTTTGTTGTTGCTTTTTGGTCTTAAACAGGAAATATATTCAAATAAATTGAAACAACTGTAGTAAATGCCACCTACAATGGGAAATCTTCTCAAGAAGAATTGTAGACTGCTTCAGAAAAATACTATGCTATACTTGGTTTTGACATCTACGAATTAATAAGCAAAAAATGTTTTCCTTGAAAGAATGTTATTTAAGTAAATTTCAAGTTATATCAATAAATGTCACTTAAAATGTTATTTCTAGTATTCTGAAATTTTCGGGCAAAAAATAGGTTGCATTATGGGAATCAAAGTATCATTGCAGTTTCAAAAAACAGCAAGCCAATCTAACATATACCCTTCAAAAAAATCCATAAGGAACTGGATGTATTAAAAGATCAAAGGAATATTTCCAAAGTAGTAACAAGTATTTGGATATCACCTATTTGATAATTCCAAAACCAGAAGGTAAAGTTAGCTCTTTTGTGTTGACTATAAAATAGGTGTTAATTATACAACTATAAGATTGTTAGCAAATGGTTCCTGTCAATGTAAACTGCTTTATCAGACAAATTAATTAGATTCTGAATAGATTGAGAGAATTCATTCTCACTCATTAACTGAGAGAATTGATGAGATTTTGACTATTTGCTTAGATTTATACAAAGCTTATATTCATACACAAATAGCATTATTGAAACTTTATTAACTCATTAAGGAACATATCCTATTTAGACTACCACACACACACATTCAGAATCAAAACGACTCCTAAGAACTTTAACTATATTCTAGACCAGGTTCTTCAAGGATTGCCCAAAATTGTGTCTTATTTCAACGACATCATAGTATATGGATTATAATAAAATGTCAAGAGAATTTCGAGCTGTGTCACCAAAGATTGAAGTAGTATGATCTTCATTTGAAAAAGAATGCTCCTATTTTCAAAACAAAATAGAATTCTTGAGTTATATTACAGCATTCAAAAAACTTCAAAAAGTCTAGAGGAAGTCAAAGCAATCCTAAAGATGCTTCACTCCTTCCAGCAATGTAGAAGAAATATGAAAATTCTTAGAAATGGTTACACACTGTTCTCATTTTCTGTCAAGTAATTTATTAACTTCTAATTTTCTTCAACAACTTCTTTGAAAAACCTCAAAATTCCAAAGGACAGCTAAATGCAAGTTTCATCAAATTGAAAAAATAGAAGTAAATATAGTGATAAAATTTTGACTCTATACGATTCAAAACTAACAAACATACTTATGTGTGATAAAATCTAGTAGGTTTCACAGATGTTCACGGACACATCACTGATAGCCAAGAGAGACTGCATTTGCTTTAAGATTTTTAATTCCAGCAAAGCAAAATTATTCACAGTTTGATCATATATCCCTTGCAATTGTAATCAACTGTAAAGTATTTTTCAGCTAACTATATGAAAAGTACTTTAAATTAGCAACAGATAATCAAACCTTGACAAGAATATTTCATCCCAGCACAAATCTGTCTCCATTAACTTTAGGTCATCTATTTCTATATGACACACTTTTGGCAGTATTCGGCTACGAAGCTATTTTCAAGCAGGGTATTGAGAATGCCAATGTTGATTGATTGTCCACAGCCCCAATAATTCAAAAAGATTCAAAATGATTCTGATAAATGAAATTTCGAATGAGAGCTTCATTGCTAATATGCAGTCCGTAAAACAACAGATGCTGATGAACAGATTCAAAATTCAATAAATCAAAAATTTTATATAAACACATCATGGAGGATGGAAACCTATTAAAAAAACAGCAAATAGTCATACCAAGAACTCACCAAATGAACTGCAATAAGCACATATTGACATAATAAAAATTAAACTACTAGCTTGACAATATGTTTATTGGAAGAGAATTGACAAAAACTTTGAGTGTATCTCAAAAACATGATGAAATCAAAACCAATTTTGCAAAAGTTAAAATATAACCCTAAAGAAAATTAGGATCAAATACATATAGACTACTTGGGACCCTTCCAGGATCATTATTTTTATAACTGATACAACACTGCTGCAAAAAGCTGACTTCTCTGTCATGAATTGGCTAACAATGAGTACCTTTGGGATGTTTTGGGAAAAGGTGTGAAAGCACATCACATAACACCAGCAACATTTACTAAATTATGGACAGCCTCTAGCCAAAGTTTGGCACACTATTGCAGTGGAAAGCTTCCACAAACTGATTGAATATATGCCTTGCCGTGAGGCAGCCTTTATCAAAGCCAAAGGAGGCTCAACCCTTTATTAACTTACCATCCCTAATTTAAAGGCACTTCAGTACAGTTTCCCCTTTTTAAGTATTAGAGAACAGTTAAATTTATACATTTTTAATAACTGGTGACAACACAATCATGATTTCCCGCAAAAAATTTCAATTGTAAATATAGCAACACTTCTGATCTAGTTTAAGCATGTAATAAAATGTCTAAAACAGATTCTTATATTTTATGATTCTTATTCAATTATTATATTAATACAATCTCTGGAATTAACAATGCTACTAGATATTGTTATGTTGATTGGGATTTGAGGATTTTATGCAAAATCAGTCGTAAACAACTAGGCAATTCTTTAAGAGCGATGAGTATTTATTGTCTTAAATCAATCCTTAAAAATACAGGATTCAACAACAAAATTTGTAGAATAAATATCAGAAGGATTTCACACCTTCAACAGCATTTAGATACAATTATCAGTGTCTAACATACACATAGGTAAAAGATTATCCACAAGCACCGCTCATAATATTGAACAGTTGAGCTAATCGCTAGTTATCACAATCAAGGCAAGTTTACTAATCCCAGTCAAAGCTAGACTCACTATTTGCTGGTTGAAACCAGACTATCTGTTGCGACAAGTATCGCTCTATTTATAGCCATGACAGAAACTTCGAGAAAGATGGGCTCGCATCATAGATCATGAAATTTGTGGATTTCTCCACTAATTTCAAGACAAATCCAGAGGGTCCCGAACTCTCCAACATGGTCGCCAATGTCGCCAAATTGACCACCAAAGTCACCAAGTTCCCACTGAATCGCCATTATAACATAAGGGACAGCGTTGCTTGTGAATATTACAATTATAAGATGAAATAAATATAGCATAGCATAATATAAATGCATTACACATCCAAATACAGATTATTTAAGCTATTTTATACAAAATTATCAACAATATATTCTAATACAATCTTTAAAGTCTTCTTAATTAGCATTTTAGGCATGAATATGTGACAAAATTAAAGATTTGTGTAAAAAGACTTTCTTTTTTTTCACTGTATAGAAGTGATGTATGAGATCAGCAATAGTGAAATATAAAACAATTAAAATGCAGTTTTGTGTAAAAAATTGTTATAAATATTTTACAAATAAATTTTATTTTTCCTTTTTTTTTTACTAATATACTTTCATTAAATACTTATATGCAATGTGCCAAGTAAATTTTCACATGATTCTTTAATAAGATATATGATAAATTTAATTTAAACCAAAATATACTCAAATACCAATTCTACTTCAAAATTTTTTAAAAATTTGAAGTAAAGGATATGTGTTTATAATGAAATAGAAATAATTTATCCAAAAAATTCAAATGAAACACCAATCTCAATGTTGATAACTTCTAGAAGCAAATGAAATAAATTTTTCACAACTATTCCTAAATAACACAATTTCTCCCAAACTATGTGTTTTAGATACAATATTCAAAATATCACAAATAAAATCTACCTTACCTCAACATAGGCTTTTTCAATGAAATCATTAACATCTATTTCATATGAATACCATGAATCATGATCACCGCGCCACTGCCAAGTATAACCACTGCAGAACGTGTTCATATTATCACACAAACGTCGTCTAACATTGGATTTTGTTCCTAAAAAATATCCAAGAGAAAGTAAATTCAAATTAGTTTTATTAATCAATAAGTTTAATACAGAACAATTTTGTTAGGCAAAATTTTGGTATTTTTGACAATTTTTCCATGCCCAAATAAGAAATGTAAAGCAATTATTTCAAAACCCAAATAAGTTATCCAATGACATCAACTCAAGCATGAGGAATGAATTTGATTCTGTATTTTGAATCAATATTTACATTTGGTGCAAAGTAGTATCCATTACAGAAAATAAAAACCAAAAGTTTACAGAATTTGCTACATTTCACATTTATGTTTGAATCAGGGGTTCATTTTAGGCAAGTATTATAGGATAGCTACCTGTCCTTTTCTTTAGAACTGTGTGAACTATCCTACTTGCATTTTGAAACTGAAAATTCCATCCCATACGTCATTTATAACAATCCAGCCAAAAATTTGTATCTTAAAAACATCAAGCTACCAAAAGTCACGTCTAAAAATCTTTATTACAATTACCTGAAATCATCATCACTGGTATTTATTTCAAATTCATTTGAAATGCAATTTTAAAATTTGTTTTATATAGAATATGTGCTTAAATTTTAAAATATTAAAAATTATTTTTAACACCAATATAGTCAAACATAGCCAATGAGAAACTTACACTAAAATTTCTTTCTTAACTAAATTGTTTCAATTTTTTTTAATTCAATATTTCCAAAAAGTAATAGGTTAAAGATGGACTTGTCCAGTGAAAAAGTTCCAATTCTTAAAAAAACAAGAAAAGTAACAAGTATACCACAAAAGGACAAGTAAAAAGGTTATCAATAGGTTTTGCTACCATTTTTCCCAAGAAAGCCAGTTACTGATTTAATCAGGCACGACAGGATAATTCAAATTAGTACCTATATATTATGACATATCAGCCAAGAATTCAGAAACAAAAATAGGATTCTAATTTTTTAAATTTATCTAGGATAGAGCCAAAAATACGAAAATGTTCCACTTCATACATTATGAAACCAATTTATGCAACTACAGTAAACTTAACTAACACAGTAGTTAAAAGATTCATGCCTTAAGATTTCTACATACTATTGGTTACATGAATAACTAATTTTCCTCATTAAAATGTAAATAGCACCAAAAAAATATTAATGCCATATAAATTAACAAAAAAAAATTAAGATATGCTTCAACCAGATAATCAACTATTATAATTTTAAAAGAAATGAAAAATGAATTTTCTTAACATTAACCACACTACAAAAACATCTACTTTTAATATAATTTTCTAACTAGCTAATATTAAAGTTAATTTTTTTTTGTTTGTTCCTATCTTTGTTATTCGTATTGTTTTGAAATTCGTTTACACATTTTATACATTTCATTTATTTACAAGATTCGTACTGTTTCGCCTGAATAGGAAATCAATAAGAGGACAGATAAAAATATCCTTATCAGTAGAAGGAAGAAAGCAAGTTTATACATATAATTCTGAACTGGAATAAATACGACAATATCTTGCAGCAACACGAAAGTTCTTTTTATAGATATTTCCCGTGTACACAAACATTTTGTGGAACACAACCAAAATTAGAAAGTGCAGACTGAATACACTCGACTCTTTAACAAATGTGTGCCTCCAATATTATTTATTATAATTTTTCTTACAAATATTATAAATATTGAAGAATTGTAAAAAAATGATTTGGAAGTACACATAATTATAGATAGATATCATAAAATGGATTTTGAAATGAAAGTAAAACCTGTAACACTGGAAACTTGAATCATATCCTTGAAATTCATGGAATATATTTTCATATTTTCATCAGCATCGCCGAGAGAGATACTTTCCAACCCTTTTTTGTAACTTTGTTCTATGAATTGACAAACTTCGGCTGAATACGGACACCATTTACCAGTTTTATTCAATCGTTCCCAAACAACAAATTTCCATGCAGTTTTGTTGTCTTCCATTGAAATTTCTAAATGTTTTGAAAAACAATAGCAAGACAAAGGAACAATTTAAACACATATAAATATCATTCAATGGCTATTTTGTGACATTTCTGTTACAAACATAAATGACGTCAGATAAATATCAAGGAAAACTTGTTTTGTTTTCTAGAAGCACGTGATTGCGTCATATTGGTCTACTTATTCATAGGTCTGGAAATTCAGTAATATGGCGCTTGTCTTTTAAGATCGTAAACATTTTCAAAATAGAAACCGAATACTCGATTATTCTATACTTTGCATCGCTATGTTTAGTTTCTCATTCAAATTTTGTATATTTATTCTTTCCAAAATAATTATTCAATGATGTATTTTTTAAAAAAAATCATAAACCTCGTTCAATTTATATTAAAATATCACAGTAAACATTTACGATTACAACTATAATTGTAGGAAAGACAACATAATAATTAATGTAATTATATCCTTAGAAAACATCGTTTTGTAGTTTTTCACCAAATAAAGCGAAATAGTTGGAATATTTAATGAACTCAAAACTTTCCTTCAGAATTATCTGTTTGAGAATTTTGATGAAATTTTAAGTACTTTTAATTAATTAAGTACTGAAACAATTGATAAGTATTCAATACTAGGGGCATACACTACATTATATAAGCTATTGTTCATTACAAAAAGTTTTGAAAATTTGTTAACTCCATATACAGTAATTAATGTATTGATATTAATGCAAATGAGATTTAGGTAATTCCATGTTTAGAAAATTTGGGATAAATAAAATGTTGATGTTGTGCTTTTGTGTTCAGAAACAATTGAGTGAATTATTCATTAAAATTATTTTCAAACTTTGTATAATTTGTTTGATTATTGAATGGAATGTATTTTCTTCAAAAATGAAAATGTTAGATTCTGGTTTTTTTTTTCTTTCCTTCCAAAATTTTGATTAATATTATTTAATGACACTCAGCATTTTTTTCAATAATAGAGAAAAGATGGTAACCAAGGAAAAAAACATGAATTTTAATTATATTAATTGCTTTTATTGAATCCTTGATTTAAAAAAAGTAAAAATTTTCCCTCCTACCTTAATTTCTACAGATATGTATATTCTTTCTTATATTTATATATATGTTGTACAACATATTTTTAAAAAATATCATGTGCAGTAAAATACATAATTTACAAACTTTTTGCAGTAAAAATATAAACAAGCATACCCATAAACAGATCTTTAGTGATTTCATATACTGAGTTAATTCTTATTTTGATTAACTTAGTATTATTTGGTTTCTTTAAAAGAAAATTGCTCTGTTCCTGTCAAAAATATATTGAATACTTCATAAAATTTTGCATATTTTTTTGTTTTAATATTAAAGAAAAAAAAATCTCAAGAACTTGGATTTCAAACTATATTAGTAACTTAATGCTTTACCAAATATCTTAAGTATCAGAAATCTGTAATAAGTTTCAGTAGTATTCATTACTGATGTTGTAAAATGTACTGAATTTTAGTGATCAGTATGCCTTTGGGTTTTTTGCACAAAAATAACTTTCTAAGAAATCTATGTGTGTTCTTTCCCATAACAAATTTGTGTCCTATCCTTATCTAAAAATAAAGCATTTTGACTTTCAAAAATATTCAAAGCAAATTTTTATTTCTATTGCTCCACAATAGATTTTGAACTTCTACGTGTTTCAACATGGAGTATTTAGATTTTTAATAAATATAAAATAATTCAGAAGAGATTCCAAACACTATTTTATGTAGTAAAGTGGGTTAGGAATCAACATTTAAATAACAGCCCAGTATATTCTTAGACTAGAATTCAATCCCAGTAATCTTTTCATTCAAAGGTATAAATGAATTCATAATTAAGAAGCAATTTTCCATTTACTGACTTAATTACATTCTTTATAGGTACTACTACTTCTCACATTTGAAGCCTTTTTTTTTTCTTCTTCTTCTCCCTTAGGACAATTTAGAAAAAATTGTATTTTGTATTACATTCATGATGTCATAAATGGATTGATTCAAATTTTATTTAAGAAACTTCTTCACTTTCATCAAATGTGTTTTTCTTCCTTACCATACATGTTTCAATTCTTATAAAAATTACAAGTATCTATTTTGATATTGTTAATTTGTGAGATCTGTCGTTAATGAAGAAAATTACCATTTAAAGGTCCATAGCAATCTCTAAGATCTTCAGTGGTTAATAGGTGCAAGTTAAATTACTGTAAAATCCAGTGTATAACAGGCACTTTTAACACAAAAAATAAGATCAATTACAGATGCCCACTATATGCTGGGTATAAAAATAGCTTTAAAAATAAAAAGAGATGAACCTAAAGAAAATTAAACTTCTACATATATCAAAATATTGCTGAAATGGCATACATTATGAACTTAAACAGTTAAATTTCTAGAGGTGTACTATTTTTTCAAAAGTCACTACAGTAATATCTTGAATAAATGACTACAAAACATAAGAGCATTGCATGTGTACATTTCATGTTCCTTCGTAAAAAAGACGGTGTGCATTATATGGTGAATATACATTAAACTAAAAAAATGCACAGCTTGAAAGTGTAGGTGTAATATGCCAGATTACATATATCTTTTACTATTAAACTTTGACAGAGAAAGAATTCCAAGAATAATTAAAATGCATAACAATGACTTTTGAAAAATAAATTGGATCAAATATATATACTCTTCGATATTTTTCAAATGCAGATTAAAACAAGTTTATAGTATTAAAGTAGAATATATATATATATATATAGTCTTGATTTTTAAGTCATTTCATTAAGTTTTTATGTAACAAAAGATAACTATCTAAAATTATAATTCTTGCATTTTTTTACCAGTGCAATTTAATGAAACAAAATTAGTAATGAAGCGATTAATAATTATTTATTTTTATCTATTCAACGCCCGTGCTTGGCTTCTTGACCATTTGATGCCGAGCCTTCCAGTACTGACTGATGACGTTATCAGTAGAAACAGCTGATAACTGGATGTTCTAATAAATTTTTTTAAATCAATACATTAGTTTATTTTTTTGCATTGCACAATTGTCAATTTTGATTAAAACTAAATGCATTCAATAAAGCAAAGCATGGATTTCTAGAAATCATATTTTTATAGCTTGGATTCTAGAATTCAGCTTTAAAACAATGGGGGGGGGGAGAAATGGTGGATGATTCTAATTTCCCGTAGGATCCCTCTTAGATCCTTGATATAAAAAGTTCATTAGGCTTTCTAGGTGATTTGCAACATTTTGTGTTTTTGAGGACAAGGAAAGGGATGTAGGGAATCTAACTTATCCTTCGTAGGATGCCTGGGATTGAATCAAGACTATCTTTGAATGGATCATATAGAAGACAAATGAGCATTTAAATAAATGGCTTTTGAGCAAGAAATTTAAAAAAAGATTCTCCCTCCTATTGAAAATTGAATGGTTCACAACACTGTCTTCCCAAACGCAAAACACGAGTCATTTTTCTCTGATAATGACATTTGGTCAGTGGATCCTGTAGTTATTTAATGATTACCATCATATTAAGAGGGAAATACAGAGAAATAGAAAAAGCATGGGGCTTACTTTACATAGCAGAAACTGATACAAATACATACTAAAGAGTTTAGTCAGTCTTATATTGAAGAATTTTTTTTCAAAACATGATAGATCAAAATAATATGCAGTCTACAAAAGGTTGCATTTACAAAATCGAATAAAAAACTGTTTATTTTTATAATGTAATAACTTGACAAAAATATGTATAAAGATATTTCATTTAAATGAAAAATAAAAATTCATGCATTTTGTAAAATAAAGCTATTGAAACTTTCATTGTGGAATTACTTTTCAAAATTTGTATTCTCTTAATTCAAAACTTTAAGATTAAAATAAATTTCCAGTTTGAATTAGTGGATAAACTATAAGACAATATGACTCCACAAATGTAATTTAACTAAAATAAAATATTTGGTCGTAAGCTTCCAAAATCTCAACTGAATTCAGTTTAGTAGAGCTACAGTATAAAAATTTATCGGTTTGACAGCAATTAGCATTAAATTCTCTACAAAAAGCCTTGATGAAACAATTTTTAGGGAGTTTTTACAAAGTTCTTTTC
The DNA here is from genome assembly GCA_019973975.1 of Trichonephila clavata. NCBI lineage: Eukaryota > Metazoa > Arthropoda > Arachnida > Araneae > Nephilidae > Trichonephila > Trichonephila clavata. The sequence goes on from BMAO01011222.1 coordinate 21,534, forward strand.
CATCGTTTCTTAAATGCGAGTTTTAATTCTGCACTTACAAAAGAAATATGGTACCTGCATACTTTTGCAACAATGCCAATTTTCAAAATAACTCACCAAGTTGACAATCCCAATTTCGCATGTGTCATAAGCACTGAAATGGCAATCAAGTGTTTCGTTTCATAATGTCGCCACTGTGGTTGCGATAATATGCAAGTACCAAATATACTTTAAATATCTATTTAACACTACTTACTTCTTTTCTCTTCAATAAAAAACAAGTTCATACTACCTTGGTACCAAAATGTATCATTACAACAAATCTAAATGGCATACATTGTCTTAGTTTCCAGCTACAATTTACTATCACTGTATAAAGTAGAGTTTGTACTTTTTGAAAACATAGTTATGAAAAATAAACTTCAACATTATTAAACTTTTCATAAATATATAGATTATTTGAAAGGACAAATTTAAGCATTCAAAATACAATAGAAACGTGATCAAGATCTTAAGGTTGACATTACCAAACATGCATACCTTCAGAACATGTCAAAATCATAAGAAATATTTCTGAATTAAAAATGTGTTTAAGAAAGGTGAATAGATTATCAACAATGTTTAACAAAAAACATTAAACATATTAAAATGTCATTTTGCTACAATAATATCCATTTATATACTGTAATAAAAAAAAATTAATCGGTTTTTCTAAAAAATTGCTTGAAATTTTACAGTAGCTACTTAAAACTTAATTTCAATTGATCATTCAAATATGAAGTGCCCTGAAATATATATTCCCTAAGCACAATTACATTAACTATATCAAAAAATGTTGCCATTAAATAATTTTACTTTTCAATCAAGAGAAATAAGCAATCTATTAAACAATTTCAAATGATCTATGACAAAACCACAAATAAAATGCACACAAAAAACTTACAAAAGAATAATTAATTAATCATTTTTATTCATTTGATATCTTAAGAGATTAAGAAAAAAAACACCTGATCATCAAAATCAAATACAAAAACTGAGTATCAGTTAATTAAAAACAATGAATATATTTAAAGTCATTAGTTAAAATACTTGACTTGGCAGCATTTCCAAAAACAAAATTAACAAATTCTTCAAATCTAAGAAACATTGCAAAGCATTTGGGAAAAAAGAATCTGGGCAATTCAGCTGCCACAAAACACAAACTTCAAAAGTTTTTAAGTTTAAAACACAAATGTTTTAAGATACTTTTACATTAAGTTGGAACATTTGTTCAAATTTGTTACACTTATTTCAAAGATGCTGCGTAATGTGACCTTTAACAAAACATGGGATTTTTGAAGATATCAAATGTTCATGAAGTTAAAAAAAGAAAAGAAATACGAGTTTATAGTCTCCATTCCTTTTGACAAATTTGAATTCATGCTTACGTTAAGAACCGCTTAAATAATAGGCACCTCATGTACCTAAGTAGATCAAGATGTAAACAGTTCTTGCTTGATGATGGTTTTGTTAATTTTACAAGCAGTAAATGCCAGACAGGAATGCAAGCTATAAACTAACACTCCAAAATGCTAAGCATTATTTAATGATGGAAAGTCATTGAAATCATCAACACGGGGTGCCTGTTGCCCACTCTTTTTTACAGCTTCTCGTCCTCGACCACCACGGTAACGATCATCTCTGGCAAAATCTCTATTGCCTCCATCCCGTCCAGCACCTCTTGAATTTCTTCCTCCACGTCCTCGTCCACGCATTCCTCGCCTTGAATCAGAATAATTAAACTGAATGTCGAGAAGTACTTTCTGCTGCCCTTTGCGTCCATATTCTTCTTCCTCGACTTCATCGTCATCATCATCTTCCTCCTCATCTTCAATTGGCACCTTTTTCTTTAAGACATATCCTTTTTTCCATTGCTTCGGATCTTCACCTTCACCAGGCTTACGAATGTTGAACTTGTGAACGGTCCTTTGAGCTTCAATTATCTTTTTGTACTCATCCAGGGTCATTTCCTTGACAGCATCTTGAATTTGTTCTTCATTTTGTTCGTTTTCTTTAGATTCTGGGCTTTCTGAAGGAATTTCATTATCTCCTTTTTGAGCATCATCGCCAAATTTTCCCGATTCATTGGAATCTTCATTACCCCAGTTTGCAGACTCACGGGGCTTATCCCCACCTTCAAACTCTTCATCCCAGGCAGTTTCACTGCTACGTTGATTCAATTCACTTCTTATGTCTCCCCAATTACCAGGACCTGCTCCACCTCTTTTATCTACCGGTTTAACTCCAGTTTTATCACTTCCACTGTGTCGATCAAAAACACGGCGAGGTCTTCCTTCAGCGTTAGGGAAGAATCCACGGCCTCGATCTCTTCCACCTCTTCCTCTGTAACCACCGCGGCCTCTTCGGTACTCTCCATCTCTTTGATCAGGATTGAAAAATTGATCATCTTTGTTACGTGAATTCTTCTCTGTTTCCTTGTCTTGATAATTTCCAGTATTTCTTGAATAACGATCAGTTGGTTTAAATCCACGGGGCTTGTTAGGAACTTCACCAGCAACTTTAGCAGACTTGGCGGTCGAATTTTCAGTTGGCTTCTTCGGTGACGCCGTATTAACAACAGCCTTGTTAGGTTTCGCTGTTTTCACTTTATCTTTCATTTGTGTCTTCACAATTTTACGTTTTTGTTTTTCTTCATCTTGCTGCCTTAAAAGTTCGTAAGGATCAACATCCTCTTCATTGCAAAAGATGTCGAACCTGTTTGCTACTCCAATACCATGTGTTACGTCCATGATGATAAATTTAGGAAACGTAAAACAAAAATCTAACCAATAAAGATATTTAATCTTTGGTGTTCATTTACTGAAAATTTTTTTAACAATTAAGCGTATCTATCTTATATTACACTATACAAAATTAAGAATAAAAATTAACAGCAGTTCATATTTAGGCTTCGCATTACGAATCGCAAAGAGCTTGAATAATACTAAAAAGTTACAGTTAATTTTAAACGATATCGATTAAAGTTAATTTTTCAGTATTTGAAAAGGTACAGGCAATTTCAAAGTAATTACATCTAAAATAATGGTAGAATACCGGAATTACCTGAGGAAAAAAGATTTTGAAATCTGTTTTGACTATTTTGAATAATTAGGATTTGATGGATCTGTATTCATTCAGATTTTCCCTTCAGATTGATGATAGTGACAGATAAAAGGAACAAACAAGGCCGGACGTGTAATGCGCAATTTCGTTGGCAGCACCTATTCCTATAATCTACAAACAAGGATGGGTTACTTTGATATTTTTGGCCTCTTTTTGAAAATCGCCAAGTTCATCGTTGGCTTAATTGAACCTACTAAAATCATTCTTGCTATAGCGCTCGTGCTGAAAGGTTCGTATATAAAATTCTAGCGGGGAGATTTATTGATTACGTATTTTATAACTTTGAATTATAATGTTTGATTGTTACATTTTTTTGCAGTTTTTATATTGTATCAATTTCCTGTTAAGTTTTCCATCATTTTAACATATTTGCTGATTTATGGAATTTCTAACTTATGTGAACAACTAAAAACTTTGATTCATAATTTTGAATTATTATTATTTTACCCTTTTTATATTGTATTTTTATTTTATTTTGTGCTTTGATTTGATGTAATTAACATTTTCCGTTCATCGACTTTCTAGCTTCTGCCGTGTAAAAGCTCGATTCTCCGATCACGTGAATGTAAAAATTTTATGCTTTGATTATTTATAATGTTTTAATAATACGTTTTAAAATTTCCAGGTATTTACCATTGTAGTAGATTCATTATTTTTTTAGTTCCTGCTGGGTGATTGCCCCCTTGGCGGATCTCGTGAGTTTAAAACTTTTTCTTGTCGTTAAATCGAAAGTTCTTTTGATTGTTATGAAAAATTAACGTAAATATATGAGGTAAATTGTTTGGCTAAATTTTTAAATGATTGTGAGAATAATAATAGAAAATATAAATTTTCTGGAGGTGTTCTTGTAAAAGAAGGGTGCCCTGCTAGGATCCTACCAAAGGTAATAACACTATTCTTAATATAAGAAAATACATTTATTTAATTAAAGTAAGAAAAACAACATTATTGAAATGTATTATCTATTGCAAAAAATTTTATACGAATCACATGTAAAGATCTACACAATATGTTGAGATTTAACTTTCCCTTAACCTTTTCCATATCATGAGTGAAATTGTAGATTTAGATATTTAACACATTTGCTAACATGTGAAGCTTCCTAGACATATAAAAGAAAAACTAGTTGTATAGAAATATCAAAGATTCTATATTCCAATTATTAATGTAATATCTTGGTAGAATCACTCTTTATAAAGACTATTAAGGGATCAGTATAATATATTTTTCAAAGCATAATCAAGCATTTCAACTGGTTTATAAAACTTGTATAGAGTTCATTAAAGCTAATCTTGAAATGAGTATTGAAAAATCTTCGGTATTAGAATATGTATTCGGTTAATAGAAGTTTAATTGTACTTGACTAATAAGGAATGCTTTACTCTGTTGCTCATGTTATTACTAATAAATTAAATACAGGAAATATGTATTGTGGTTCAACATTCTGAGAGAAAGGGTGCCCAGTTAAAAATTAATTGCATTACGCCTTCAATGCACTTGGAAGAAATGATTAAATGATCTTGTTTTCCAATTTTGAAATGCGAAGGGAAATTTCTCTAGTATCTCATTTGGAAGGAATAAGTTCAATCAGATGTAAACAAATAATGGAAAATTTTAAAATTGCATCGACTGATAAAAAGCCTGCTTTCAATAAATATTTTGATGATAATTATTGTAATTCAGCCTACTAATAGTATAAGTCACATCATCTACTTCTGCATGCCAATACTAATAAAAATATATATTGTTAATCTATATTCACAATACATGAATGTCCAATTATTTTAAAATGAAAATTTAACTGTCAAGCAGATAGTTTGTTGAAAATACAGCATGACACATATTTAGCACATTATAGAATTTTAAATGGTACTCTCCCCAGTTTATATCCTCACAACCTATTTCCATTTCAAAATGAATTGAAGATTCCTGACAGATATTTATGACCAGGCAACAAATTCTTGGTTTGTAAAATCGTGGACTAATGGAGATGTATTTTATGTTGTTAAAAAGATTATGGTAGCATTTCAGAAAGAGGCTATGTGTGTGTGTGATCAATGCCATTACAGGTGTGTAAAATTATCATGTTCGGCTTGGTATACATGTGAATGCTCAGATAATCATGCACCATGTAAACATATTAAGTTCATTCTTAAATTGTTTGAGAGATTCCATGTTGTTGAAAATGTTGAATATACTTCTTTCCATATCTCAGATAGAAAGTGTGGTATGGGGTCTTCCGCCAAAGAAATATGTAATGACATAAGAAAAACCAGGAGACTGAACTTCTACTTGTAGTATTAAATTGTTTATTGCAAGGTAAAATAGTTCAGGAACAATTGTCTCAACATGCAATTCAGTAAAAGAAAGGTAAAAAGTAATTACTAAAGAATTATTTACCTGATCCTCTTGTACCTACCTCCCAATCAGCATTTAAACTAGCAGTAAATATTTAAGCCAACTATTGGGGATATAAAAAGGAAAGCTCTGAAATGTTCTTTTTTTAGTTGTCAAGAAAGAAAACATTCAAGCTCAGGCAAGTCAGCATTACTCAATTCAAAAGCTATTTGCAAAAAAAAACTTAACTGTATCTTTAACACCTGATATATGCTTGTAGTGGAGTTGTTTTATGTTTTCCAAGACATTTAGCTATGTTTTTATGGGGTAAAGTTGTTGTATATTTTTATATCAGTTGAGGAGGTAAGTAATTATCAAAAATGACCAAATTTTTGTCACAAATGGCTTTTTGACAGTATATTAGAAGTATATAATTTAAAAATCATGCAGGATAGAGATTCCATTGCATTTGAATGTTACCACACAAATTTTGGAAAGTGATGGGAATATGGTAATTTTTTTATATCATTAATTCTTAATAAAATTTTAGGCAGAAAAATTGATTTATACTTTTGGAACATACGAATTTAGAAATTACATGTATACTTTTTGCAGGTAAGTGTTTAATATAAAATATATAGAATCGGGTGATGTTAATGCTTGCTATCAATACAAGCAAAACTATATACTAAAGTAAGTAATATGTTTTAACTTATGTGTAAATAATTCTTAATAATAAATTATTCATCATTTTGATAATATTTGTGCTGTTTGTTATACAGGAATAGAGCTTGAAAATCTGCCTTGCCTATATAGAAATGGGTATTTCATCCATATGTTACATTTCATGGGTGATGAGGAAAGTGGTACTGAAAGTAATGATATAATGTGATTGTCTTTTTTATGGTATAGATGTACTAATAAGGATTTATTTATTTTTTTGTCCAGTAATGGACCAGTTTTTGATATACTATTTGTTTTATAAATACTTTAAATAGTTTTAGTTTTTCAGGTTGCTTTATATGTGTTCTGTGTATCAACCAGATGAATGAAGTAAATATTCTTACATCTCTGACAGTCTTGGATGACTTTTTTATCTTAAAAAGTGCTAGATGGAATTTTCAGCTGTGGTGACATATACATTATAATTGCATCACAGTTGTGAAAGACTTTCTAAAGCATTAAAGATTGTGTAATGTAATTAATTATATATATATATATAGTAAGTAATATTTATATGATGGGAAATGCAATACAAGTTAATATTTTATTTAGTTTTAAAAGCAATCAATGTTTACTTTTTTTAAGACTGTCAACAATATTAGTTACACAACACTTTTTAATACAGTAGGTATAATCCAAAACCATTTGAAAAATACAATGGTTTGTGCAGTAAAGTAGCTTAAAAGAGTGGTGCATTCCATCTTATGTCAAAGCGGTACAAGTAATAAAATTTTTCTTAAATCGAAAAACCTTGTATAGTTGATTTTTCATAATTTTTACAAGTTCCATAAGTAAACAATCATTAGCTGCATAGTATATTATATTAAAATTTTAACATTTACATGCAACATATAATAAGAAAGAAAAACGTTAACAGTACATGTTTGTAAAGAAAATTAGGAAACTGTATTTCTTTTTTTTAAAAAGGTATAAAAGTATTCATTCAGTTTTGAAATCCTAGAAATATTATGTAAGTCAATTATTTCTTTGCTACTTTCCATAATAAATGATTCTGTTGTAGCTAAGTTCATCAAAATCGTTTCCTTCAACCACATAAGTTATACTAGAATCCTAAGAGGGTTTTCAGATAAAAATATAACTTAGTTCTTCGTTTTGCTAGTTATTTTTGTAATGCTTGATACTCAGCTTAACAAATATTAATTTTTTAAAATACTATTAAACTTCAATATTTTCGCGATTTAACTTTTGTATTACTATTTAAAAAAATTTCCAGATGT
>BMAO01011223.1:0-33005 GCA_019973975.1 Trichonephila clavata
TACTACGCGTAATTCTCCAGCGTAATAATCTTGCATATGGTCCTTTATTTTATTGCTGATCAATACACTGAATCCAATAGTTAAATATTAAAAAAAAAACCCAAAATTTCGGCGATATTTATCGGATAAATTTTAATAAATAAGGTGTTTTTGAATTCTTTTTTATAATCATCAGACAAAATCTTTGAAAAACATGCCCAGCCTTTCCAAAATTTTTATTAAATCCCGTCAGAATTTATTAAAAAATGTACAGCTCTTTCTAATGTGAGATTGTTTTGATCGTTCCTCTCAATTTACTATCAAGCAAATTTTGTCTTGTTACACACATCCGAGCCTGTTTTGTATTTCGTTTTACATATGTTTCATTACTGAAATTAATAAATGCATTTCTTTCATTCATCTCACAATAATTGAAATATATCATTAGAATACTAAAGTATATTATTGCGAATCTTTTATTTTGCAGCAATATCTTCTTAAATTTCAAATAAAACCCTCCCAAGATTAATAGTTCTACGGAATTTCAACCTTTTAGTAAAATAAAATATTAGTATAATAATAAAATTATTTTAATGCATTTTTTTTAAAAATCAGAACGATGTGATTGTCAAAAAGATCACCAAAGAAAAATAGAAGTCTTTATGCAAGTTTGAATAAGAGTAATAGTAGCAATTGAGACAGACATTAACAAACATTTTTACGAGGTCCAATAAAAAGCTATCTTTCTATTTTAATGCGACTGATTTAATCTATCGATGTAAGATCGCTATTTGTTATGTGAAGCCTCAATTCATCAATTAGCTGCAGGTTTTATATATTTCTGAAAGTCTTCTAAAGTTAGCACATCTAGAAAATTAGTTGAGTATCAAGCATTATAAAAATAACTAGCAAAACCAAGAACTAAGTTATATTTTTATCTGAAAACCCTCTCAGGATTCTAGTATAACTTATATGGTTGAAGGAAACGATTTTGATGAACTTAGCTACAACAGAATCATTTATTATGGAAAGTAGCAAAGAAATAATTGACTTGCATAATATTTCTAGAATTTCAAAACTGAATGAATACTTTATACCTTTTTTTTAAAAAAAGAAGTACAGTTTCCTAATTTTCTTTACAAAATATGCACTGTTAAACGTTTTTTTCTTAAATGTATTTATGTTGCATGTAAATGTTAAAATTTTAATATAAATAACTATGCAGCTAATGATTGTTTCCTTATGGAATTTGTAAAAATTATGAAAAATCAACTATACAAGGTTTTTCGATTTAAGAAAAATTTATTACTTGTACAGCTTTGACATAAGATGGGATGCACCACTCTTTAAGCTACTTTACTGCACAAACCATTGTATTTTTCAAATGGTTTTGGATTATACCTACTGTATTAAAAAGTGTTGTGTAACTAATATTGTTGACAATCTTAAAAAAAGTAGACAATTGATTGCTTTTAAAACTAAATAAAATATTAACTTGTATTGCATTTCCCATCATATAAATATTACTTACTAATTAATTACATTACACAATCTTTAATGCTTTAGAAAGTCTTTCACAACTGTGATGCAATTATAATTTATATGTCACCACAGCTGAAAATCCCATCTAGCACTTTTTAAGATCAAAAAGTCATTCAAGACTTTTAGAGATGTAAGAATATTTACTTCATTCATCTGGTTGATACACAGAACACATATAAAGCAACCTGAAAAACTATAACTATTTAAAGTATTTATAAAACAAATTGTATATCAAAAACTGGTCCATTTCTGGACAAAAAAATAAACAAATCCTTATTAGTACATCTATACCATAAAAAAGACAATCACATTATATCATTACTTTCACTACCACTTTCCTCATCACCCATGAAATGTAACATATGAATGAAATACCTGTTTCTAAATAGGCAAGGCGGATTTTCAAGGTCTATACTTGTATACCAAATAGAACAAATATTAAAATTTATTATTAAGAGTTATTTACACATAAATTAAAACACATTGCTTACTTTAGTATGTACTTTTACTTGTATTGATAGCAAGCATTAACATCACCTGATTCTCTATATATTTTATATTAAACACTTACCTGCAAAAAGTATACATGTATTTTCTAAATTCGTATGTTCCAAAAGCAAAATCAATTTTTTTGCCTAAAATTTTATTAAGAATGAATGATATAAAAAATTACCATACTCCCATCACTTTCCAAAATTTGTGTGGTAACATTCAACTGCAATGGAATCTCTATCCTGCATGATTTTTAAATTATATGCTTCTAATATACTGTCATAAAGCCATTTGTGACAAAAATTTGGTCATTTTTGATAATTACTTACCTCCTCATCTGATATAAAAATATACAACAACTTTAGCCCATAGAAACATAGCTAAATGTCTTGGAAAACATAAAACAACTCCACTACAAGCATATATCAGGTGTTAAAGATACAGTTAAGTTTTTTTTGCAAATAGTTTTTGAATTGAGTAATGCTGACTTGCCTGAGCTTGAATGTTTTCTTTCTTGACAACTAAATAAAAACATTCCAGAGTTTTCCTTTTTATATCCCCAATAGTTGGCTTATATATTTGCTGCTAGTTCAAATGCTGATTGGGAGGTAGGTACATGAGGATCAGGTAAATAAAATTCTTTAGTAATTACTTTTTATCTTTCTTTTACTGAATTGCATGTGTAGACAATTGTTTCTTAACTATTTTACCTTGCAATAAACAATTTAATGCTACAAGTAGAAGTTCAGTCTCCTGGTTTTTCTTATGTCATTACATATTTATTTGGTGGAAGACCCCACACCACACTTTCTATCTGAGATATGGAAAGAAGTATATTCAACATTTTCAACAACATGGAATCTCTCAAACAATTTAAGAATGAACTTAATATGTTTACATGGTGCATGATTATCTGAGCATTCACATGTATACCAAGCCGAACATGATAATTTTACACACCTGTAATGGCATTGATCACACACACACATAACCTCTTTCTGAAATGCTACCATAATCTTTTTAACAACATAAAATACATCTCCATTAGTTTGCGATTTTACAAACCAAGAATTTGTTGCCTGGTCATAAATATCTGTCAGGAATCTTCAATTCATTTTGAAATGGAAATAGGTTGTGAGGATATAAACTGGGGAGAGTACCATTTAAAATTCTATAATGTGCTAAATATGTGTCATGCTGTATTTTCAACAAACTATCTGCTTGACAGTTAAATTTTCATTTAAAAATAATTGGACATTCATGTATTGTGAATAGATGAACAATATATATTTTTATCAGTATTGGCATGCAGAAGTAGATGATGTGACTTATACTATTAGTAGGCTGAATTACAATAAGTATCATCAAAATATTTATTGAAAGCAGGCATTTTATCAGTCGATGCAATTTTAAAATTTTCCTTTATTTGTTTACATCTGATTGAACTTATTCCTTCCAAATGAGCTACTAGAGAAATTTCCCTTCGCATTTCAAAATTGGAAAACAAGATCATTTAATCATTTCTTCCAAGTGCATTGAAGGCGTAATGCAATTAATTTTTAACTGGGCACCCTTTCGCTCAGAATGTTGAAACACAATACATATTTCCTGTATTTAATTTATTAATAATAACATGAGCAACAGAGTAAAGCATTCCTCATTAGTCTAGTACAATTAAACTTCTATTAACCGAATACATATTCTAATACTGAAGATTTTTCAATACCCACTTCAAGATTAGCTTTTTCTTTTATATGTCTAGGAAGCTTCACATGTTAGCAAATGTGTTAAATATCTTAATCTACAATTTCACTCATGATATGGAAAAGGTTAAGGGAAAGTTAAATCTCAACATATTGTGTAGATCTTTACATGTGATTCGTATAAAATTTTTTGCAATAGATAATACATTCCAATAATGATTTTTTTCTTACTTTAATTAAATAAATGTATTTTCTTATTAAGAATAGTGTTATTACCTTTGGTTGGATCCTAGCAGGGCACCCTTCTTTTACAAGAACACCTCCAGAAAATTTATATTTTCTATTATTATTCTCACAATCATTTAAAAATTTAGCCAAACAATTTACCTCATATATTTACGCTAATTTTTCATAACAATCAATAGAACTTTCGATTTAACGACAAGAAAAAGTTTTACACTCACGAGATCCGCCAAGGGGGCAATCCCCCAGCAGGAACTAAAAAAATAATGAATCTACTACAATGGTAAATACCTGGAAATTTTAAAACGTATTATTAAAACATTATAAATAATCAAAGCATAAAATTTTTAACATTCACGTGATCGGAGAATCGAGCTTTTACACGGCAGAAGCTAGAAAGTCGATGAACGGAAAATGTTAATTACATCAAATCAAAGCACAAAATAAAATAAAAATACAATATAAAAAGAGTAAAATAATAATAATTCAAAATTATGAATCAAAGTTTTTAGTTGTTCACATAAGTTAGAAATTCCATAAATCAGTAAATATGTTAAAATGATGGAAAACTTAACAGGAAATTGATACAATATAAAAACTGCAAAAAAAATGTAACAATCAAACATTATAATTCAAAGTTATAAAATACCTAATCAATAAATCTCCCCGCTAGAATTTTATATACGAACCTTTCAGCACGAGCGCTATAGCAAGAATGATTTTAGTGGGTTTAGTTAAGCCAACGATGAACTTAGCGATTTTCAAAAAGAGGCCAAAAATATCAAAGTAACCCATCCTTGTTTGTAGATTATAGGAATAGGTGCTGCCAACGAAATTGCGCATTACACGTCCGGCCTTGTTTGTTCCTTTTATCTGTCACTTTCAAAAGCCTGGTGTTGCTCTACATCCCTTCAACCTTTCAATCAACCAATCAATCAACTACTCAAAAGTACGTACCATCTCCAACATTAGTAAGAATTACGGGAAATCAATTAATTATTATAGAAACGTTTTTAAATCTAAAATGTAATTTCTAACAAGACTGCAACGTGGCCTTTTCTCTTTGCATGAATTAAAAAGAATTTACTTTTTCGTAGCTGAGTGATAACACTTTCACTTGTAAATTTAGCATGCCAGTAAGTAAAGAAAGGATCATTTGAAATATTGAAGAATTCATTTTAACGAAATGTCTTGTGTCTGCGAACTGTGCAAATCGTCATTCTCCGATCTGAACTCTTTAAAAAGACATGTACTTATTCATACCAAAGAAAAGCCTCATATTTGTGAAATATGCAACAAAGCTTTCTCTCAAAGGGGCCATTTAAAATCCCATTTGCTTATTCATACCAAGGAAAAGCCTCATGTTTGTAAAGTATGCAACAAAGCTTTCTCTCGTAGTGATAATTTAAAAGATCATTTGCGTATCCATACCAATGAAAAGCCTTATGTTTGTGAAGTATGCAACAAGGCTTTCTCTCACATTAATTCTTTAAAAGAACACTTGCGTATTCATACAAAGCAAAAGCCTCATGTTTGTAAAGTATGCAACAAGGCTTTCACTCACTGTAGTTCTTTAAAACAACATTTGCGTATCCATTCGAATGAAAAGCCTCATGTTTGTGAAGTATGCAAAAAAGCTTTCAATCACAGTACTACTTTAACTGTACATTTCCGTATTCATACCAAAGAAAAGCCTCATGTTTGTGGAATATGTAACAAAGCTTTCGCTCAATGTGGTACTTTATTACAGCATTTGCGTATTCATACTGATGAAAAGCCTCATGTTTGTGAAGTATGCAACAAAGCTTTCACTCACAGTAGTTCTTTAAAACAACATTTGCGTATCCATTCCAATGAAAAACCTCATGTTTGTGAAATATGTAGCAAAGCTTTCTCAGAAAGTTGTACTTTAAAACGACATTTGCGTATTCATTCCAAGGAAAAGCCTCATGTTTGTGAAATATGTAACAAAGCTTTCTTAGAAAAAAGTACTTTAAAACGACATTTACGTATTCATATCAAGGAAAAGCCTCATGTTTGAGAAGTAAGCAACAAATTTTTCTTTCATAATGATAATTTAAAGAAACATTTACCTATTCATACCTAGGAAAAGCCTCATGCTTATGAAATATGCTCTAAAGCTTTGTCTTACAGTAGTAATATGAAAAACCATTTACATAATCATGGCAATTCAAAAACATTGGTTTTCCATAGTTACAACATTTATTATTACAGATAGAATTTTAATAAAAATTTATTTACAAGTTGAAAAAAATTGGAATAACTTTTTTTGATTCATCACACTTCGGAGATTTTAGATGGGTTTCTAGCATAGTACTTAGTTAAAGGTATCATTTTCATATTTTCAAATGAAAAAGCTAGTATGCAAAATAATGAATTATGTTATTATAGTTTTCAGGCAATTAATGTTCAACGAAACTGTATTTATATAATCATAGTGTTGTTCAGTGGTCATTATTCATTATATCCATTTTACCATTGTATTGTTTACCAAATGCTTTTTTTTTGTCTTGAATGTATTAATTTTGACCAATAAAAGTTTATTTTATGCCTTTCTGAGGAAAAAGTATTTCTTGTGTATTTTTAATTCTAGATCTTTAACTGCTTTTCTAAAATTTTAGGAATATTATGCCTAGTAAATTTAAAATAAGTCTTTTCTGGTTCATTTTAGGTAAGTATTATTTGTATGGCCATATGATTCAAAAAGAGATATTGTGGTACTTGGGTATTATTGCAACCATATTGGCAACATTATATGAAATGAAGCACATGGGTGCTAATTCAGGGCATATAATGCATGCAAATTTTAACTGAAATTTGTTAAAATAATAAATTCTCTTCCCTTTATATAAATGCAATTGAATGTTAAGGTTATATTCACATATAAAGTTAAAATGGAAAAAAAATGAAATAAAAAGAACTTATGTATATGTTCTAGGAAGAATTAGATATTATAATGAATTTATCAAATATCAGCATATTCTGTTTCACACTAAAAAAATCCATGGTACTAACGTATAATATAAAGTACCAAATCCGTTTATTTTGTTTAAAATTATGTATGTGCCATCGAGATTAAGAAGAAAATCAGAGCACTTCAAGGCTGTGTAAAAACAATAAAATATGTAATATTAATAAATATTTTTGTTTTACATTTGCCCTATTCAAAGAGTTTAGGAATGTCATTTATTTTTTATAGGAACAAATTGCAGGAAAATGTATAGAATCAGGTAAAAGGCATTCTGATCATCATCCAGTAGGATTTCTTAACCGAATATGTTCAGATAGCTCTTTATTTCGAACTATTGAGAAAATTTTATGGAGAAATGAATATATTTCAAGCATGCCAATTATTTTAATTGAAAAATACTACTTTTGATAGATATATACTACTTTCGACTGCTTACATGCTATGTGTAGAAAAATTTATTTTTAAGGGAAGAATACCGAATATTTCCTTCAACAAGATAATATTGAAAATTTCACATTCTGAAACTTCTATGTGAAATATTCAATGCACTTATGGTAGGATTATCTGAGATAATAAAAAAAATTGGTACAAATAATAGTAGAACACAAAGATGAAAATTCGAAAACACTCTAAGAAAGTGTTATATATATATTTAAATATAGATCACTTTTTTTTTATGAAATACATTTTTTTAATAAACATCCATATTTTGTTTATTAGCATTTCTCACCTGTTGAATATGTGTCATTTTTTGCCTGTATGGGTGTAATTGAGCTAGTTCATAAAATAAGGCTTAGAAATACTATTTTCTAAATATTCTATTTTGTTTATTGTTCTTAATTGTTTTTTTAACAGATGTTTTAGCTTCTTCATATTAACATTTTCCTTTTCTTTCTTTTTCTTACCCTTCCCTTAAGACTTGTCCTTCTGGATACCATGTAACATTTTTAAAATATAACATCAAATTAAATTATTCAAAAGAGTTTTTGTTGCAATTTTTATTTACTCATTGTAATTACATTATTATTGACAAAAGTGTCTATGATAAACAATGAGATTGTTCTTAGAAGGAAAATATATGGGAAGCTGCACATCTTCCTCATTCTGGTTTTCTGTAATCTGAGTTTTAAAACTTTTGCAAACAATAACATCTTGGTTATTTTTACTGGAATGTACTACTTCTATTCAGCAATTCTATGATTTGGTTTTCCATGTTATTAGAGAAACTGTGTTTATTGGAGGATGAGCTGACTGTAAAAAACAAGCATTAATTGGAGCTAGTTCAGTTACTATATAATAAATACACTAGCAACATTCTTGATTTTCCTTTTAAATACACCAATTGGCAGTTATTTTATCGGTCACATCTTTTCCAACTTTAATTTGATTATTGACCAAAATTATTTCTGTATTCTTTTTTTTTGTTTTGTTATGAAACTTTTCAATCATGATGCAAAATTGGACAGAAGTATCAAGCCATTTATTTTTGGATATACATGACTCAAAATTTTTACAATTTGGAAACCATTTATGAATTTTGTTCACTTTAGGAATGAAATTCAGGATGAATAAATAGTTTGCGTTTTCCAAAGAGTTCCAGCAACAATTACTCTCTTCTTCAATGATCTGTTGGTAAGAAAGTATGTTACAACAAATTATTATCATCTGTAATATTTCGAGCATTACATAAAGTTGGTTTTCCTAAATGTAAAATAGCATTTTCCTCTTCATTTAAGTTAAATACACTACCAGAAGGCTTTCCAGTTTACATTTCAACAGAACGAACATAAGCTGTTTTGACTTCAGATATCGGTTGTGGTTTAATTCTATATTTTGCTCTTGGTTTTGATTGTAAATAATGCCTAAATGAGAAATTACCACAGAAAAAAACAAATTGAATGTCGGTTCTTAAAATTTTGTAAGACACGAACGAATATCTTTTAAATTTGTATATCAAATGTCTCAAACAATGAATAAATTATCCTTCAGTTTCCAAAATTCTTGTTTGATGGTCAGAAATTTCTGTGTTAAATATGTATTCTAATCACCATTTTCACCCAATTCTTCATTGGTAATTTCCTCCATTCGAATTCTTATAAAAGCATTCTGATCTCTTCTTCAATAAGATCACATTTCAATATGCTGTGTTATCTCAACTATAAAATAGCAGAACTCACACACGTCCAGCATTATGGACCCGACTCAGAGAGAAAGTTATATTTATGTCGGACTATAAAGCTGCACAAGAGCTTTTAGCAACAGACCACGTAATTTTGAATCATGGTCAAATGACGAAGATGATACCTGTGACCTGGCACTTCTTTCTCTTAACTTCCGCATCTGGAGGATGACATTTGATCTTTGGCAGATTTAACGTCCAAGGACCCCTTATACTGCGGTTTTTCAGCGGTACTAGACTCAAAATCTTATGTTTCATAAACTGTAAAGCTTGGTGGTTTGAGGTTGCTATCCAATGATATAAAAAGTACAAAATCTAATGTAAAAGCCATTTATGTTCATATGTATTATTAAATGTTATATATATTATTTGTATTTTTATTTTTGTACCTGTCAGATTACTTTTACTTGTTTTTGTAGTGCTGGATTATTGTGGGCAGACGCAGTGGCATAACAAAGAATACTAAGGCTCCCATGAAAAATCAGGTTTTGGGCTCCTAGCCCAACTACGTACTTGGCATCAGTCATGCTTTGGGCCCCTTAGAACACCTGGGCCCTACCGCAATGAAGGGGTGTACGTTACGCCACTGGGAAGACCTGAAAGTGGAATTTTAAATAGAAATCTGGAATGTGGTATAGAGAATATGTGATGAATGTATTGATGTTTATATCCCATGCAAAACTTTTTTTAATGTGATAGAGTTTTATGGGAAGTATAGTATTTGGTATATTCCTTTGAAACTGAAAAATATTAAGTAAACAGTAATTTTCTTATTTTTCATTTATTGTTATTTCTTATATTTTTTAAAATTTGTTCATAGTCAACACCTTCTGGTGTTGGTTTGTGTTTGTCAGTTTCTTGTTATTCATATGAATCCATTTCTTATCTATCTCAAAATGTAAATTTGACTTCATATGAGAGATTAAAATCTAAATTTCTGTGTCCTTCTCCATAATATTTAAAATCTTATCTAAAATATACATTCTTTTACTGCTGTTTTTTTTATGGTTTATTAGATACCTTTAGTTCTAGTCACTCTATAAAGGTGTCACCTGATTTCTCTTTAAATCTTATGGTAATTGCATGTTTAAGTAAAATTAATTTTAAATTTTACCAATATAACCTTTGGTTGTGCCATAACTGTTTTTAGAATTAAACTGGAATTTAGAATTAAGTTAGTTACTGGTAAAAGCAGACATATGAAGCAATATTTTCCATGTTATCTATGTTCTAATGAGTGTCCCATCATTATTAGTCTTGAGATTTTTATTGCCTCATAATTGTCAACATTTTTTATTTGCATAATCATTAAATCTTCTATTAGTATAAAAAACTAATGTTTTCCCCCCCATATTTTTCTATTTAATTTCCTTGCCATTCCTTGGAATTCTTTAATTATTTTGGGAATTTTTCTTAAATTTCTGTTATTTTTTTTCTTGTAAAACAACTCTTTGTTTATCATGTGTTTTTCATTACTTTTTCAGTTTTATTTCATGCGAATTTTTTCAGTCATGAATAACATGTTTAAAAACCTTCATTTATAAAATGTTTCATACCATTAAATTGACACCAATTGCTTTTTAAAAAAAAAACAGTTTTGTTTTGAGAAATATATTTTTATTTCATTATGTAAAAACTAAGGACCATTGATAAAAGGAATGATACATATGGATAAAATTTGAAGACTTATTCAAATTCTCATGTAAACCTAAATTTTACATTTGAAAGTACCTTTGTTGTTATACATCATTTGCAAGAGTAATCAGCTTAGAAATTAGCAATGCTTTGCATGAATGCCTACTTAATTCCTACTTATAGTAAATACAGATATTGTGTTGAACTGAGTATAGGTTGTAGAATTACAACTTTAGTGAATGGCTGGAGATTTTTGGAATTCATAGAACCACAAAAAAAAAAATGAGTATTAAATGTTTGCATCTACATTGTTATACATGATATGGAAGCTTAAAAAGTATAGCACTATCTTTGTTAGAGTTTTAATCCCTCCTGGGAAATTAAAATAGGGAAAACCTGTTTCCCCCTCTTAGATGTAAATCGGAAGCCTAACATTTCCTTGTCTCAGTGTGTTTATGTGTTCCCGTCCCCATGGCCGATCCTAGGGTGTCGGCCGCCCTCATGCAAAGACCTAAATTGCCACCCCTCTCGAGAATTTTCAGATTTTGACTAATATATAACGTTATAAACTCCTGTACCTGTATAAGAGTAAAAAGTAAAATATTAACAAAAATGCAAATTAAATTTGAAGTACAAAACTTTTTTTTTTTTTTTTTTGGCCAGCTAATAGGTTATAACAATGAGAAAATACACTGGTGTCCAAAAGTTAAGCATAAATCGTAAAATGCGAAAAACATGGAGTAAATATTCGCAAAATTGTTCCAAATTTCATGTGGATATTAATTGGGTGAAGAAGAAACATTGGATTTATGCAAAACTTTTCAGTCGACTACGGCCTGCGCGAAACACCGGCGCATGTCGGAAAGCGGGGAAACCGATTCACGCAGCATAGGCAGTTCAGACAAGTTTCCTGCAACTGCTGTGCGAAGGAACATTGTTAACCATCAAACAAGGTGAATGATGGCACAAAGACACCAATTGGACATGTTTACGAAAGAAAGAATCGTTGGAATGCTGGATTCTTCACGATCACAAATCGAAGTGTCTCGAATTCTGAATGTGGACCAGTCTGTGATCTCAAGACTGGGGCAGAGGTTTCAAAGAGCGGGAGATGTTACCCGACACCCAGTGTCAGGTCGACCAAGAGTCACAATACCTCGCCAAGACCGATATCTGGTAATAAGTGCGTGACATCAGAGGGGCAGTACAACCAGAGCACTGGGTTCGGCGCTCACAGTCGCCACAGGAATACGAATTTCGAGACAAACTGTTTACAGGAGACTCAATCATGCTGGCCTGTATGCCAGAAGACCAGCAGTTTGCATTCCCCTCACGTCTGCGCATAAACGCGCTCGTTTGAACTGGAGTTTGAAACATCAACATTGGGGTGTGGGAGAGTGGGCCAATGTGATGTTCAGTGACGAGTCCCGGTTTAGTCTGAGTACTGATTCTCAGCGGGTAACGATATGGACAGAACGTGGAACACGTTTTGAACCAAGAAACATAACGGAAAGGCATTTTCCATCAAGGGGAGTAACGGTATAGGCAGGCATCATGATGGACGGCCGCACAGACCTCCGTTTCTTTGACTCGGGGTCTGTGACTGCTCAAAGATACAGAGACGCTATTCTTGAGCCTTATGTTCGCTTGCTTCGAGGTGCTGTTGGTCTGACTTCATATTCATGGATGATAATACGCCATGTCACCGAGCGGTGCTGATTGATGACTTCCTTGAAACGGAAAACATCCAGCGCATGTCGGGGCCTTTCGAACTCTCCTGATTTAAATACTATCGAGCATGTATGGGATATACTCGGAAGACAAATTGCAGCCTTTTCGCACCCCCCAAGCTCTGTTACAGAACTGAAGAGAGCTCTCCAAGAAGCCTGGAACCGTTTGAGCCCACAACTCATTCATCATCTCGTAGCAAGTATGGTAAATCGCTGTGCAGCGTGCCTGGCTGTCAGAGGTAATCACACGTCTTATTAAACTGCAGCATCAGTATTTTATTTAATGTTTTCTTTCAAACTGCTACTTTGGATAATTAAATTCATTATTATCATTCTTTTGATTTGCTTCCTTATTTTATAACCATTTTACACTCGCATATCACGTTTCCCGCAATTCTGATTTACAGTTCCTTCTTTATTCACATAATTATCAATTATGCTTAAGTCTTGGACACCAGTATACTTTAACAAAATCATAAGCAAATAAAAATTTTATCTTTGAAAGAAATTTTACCTTTGAATTTTATAACTAGAAATGCGAAACAGCAGTATTTACTCGGAAAATATTATCTAATAAAAAAAAGGACTAAAGCAAAGATCTCGTGAAAAGAAAATAATATAAATCAGTTTTTCTACAAGAACTACCAAATAATTAATTATAAGATAACTTTTTTGACTTTTTGAGAAGCAAATTTGTCTATAATTTCAGTGAAATCAATTTTTGTAGAGATTTAATATTCCTTAGAGATTATAGCCGAATCTGAAAATCTTGTGTCATATTTTTTAAATAATTTTTTATTTACTGAAACCTCTTTTATTAAAAGCCGCGGACCAGGTAAGATTTAAAATTTTTTTTATTGCGAGAGCAAAACTCGGAGGGAAGGGGGAAAGGACGAGAAAATTTTTTACTATAACTTATAATATCGCAGTTCGTTGTTTTTAACCTGGGAAAAATATTTTTGAAGGAAGTTATTTCACTAAAGAGCTGTATACCCTCTATATTTTTCACAATACTTTCCTCCTCCTGTACCTGTAAATCAATATGTGGCCGCGGTAACCAAGCGGTCACCGTCATGGACTGGAGTGTCATGAGTTCCAGCCTAGTACTTCTGAAGATCCATGTGTAGAGGGGCCGATGCACATTAAATCTATCGTGGCTAAAATTTTCTCCCGTTGTTGTGATGTGGAAGTCATGAAAATGGGGTTTCAGCTCAAGTGTCGTCTGCATCATTTGACCATGGTTCAGAATTACAAGGTACATCGTCAATAGCCTTCGTGCAACTTCATAGTATGATATTAATAAATACTCTCACTTGGAAATATTGTGATACAGAAAGCGGAATATTGAAAAACGCTCAGATAATGAGTTAAGTCTTTAATTTACAGAAGGGATCACGTGATCAAGAATGGCAAAATACACTGCAGGCCACACAAAATGCAATACCAATAAGGAGCAGAGATATCACACAGAAATTTATTTGGCAGATAGCATGTTGTACAAATATCAAGCGATTAAAATTACAGCCTCTTGTGTCGTGTGGTGGATGATAAAATCAGTAGTTAGTGTAGCTGTCATTGTTGATTATAACCGCAACCACACGCTTCGGCATAGAATCAAAGAGGCTTTGGATGTATCCTTGGGATACAGCAGTCCATGCTCTTCCACATATTGCCAAAGATGATCTGGTGTCGCAGCGGGTGGTGTATCCCGGGCTAGTCGTTGTTCAAGCATGGAACACTCGTTTTCAATTGGTGATAGATCGGGAGAGCAAACTGGCCAAGGAAGCAATTCAATCTGATCGCTGTCACGTGTGTTCACGGATTATCTTTTTGGAATATGGCTGATGGCAAGCACTGAATGTATGTGAGAACCACGAACTCAAACACTTCAGAAATGTAGCTCTGGGTGTTCGGTGTACCAGAGGGATGTAGCAGTGAAATCTAATACCACCTCAAACCATGATACCTGGTGCAGGATCAGTGTGGCTATACATAACGCACCAGTTCGACAGCTTCTCACCACGATGTCCCCAAACTCGAATCCGACAGTCATGATGTTGCAGGCAGAAGCAGGATTCGTCAGTAAACACAATGTCGTTACATTTCGTTGTCTATGTCCATCGTTCATCGCATCATTGGCGGCGCTAACGCCTGTAGTTTCCAGTCAAGGCTAAAAAAAGCAATGGATGCCTTGTGGACATTCTACTCTGTTGCAAACTGCGTCGAATGGTACGAGCGGTTACCGAATGACGCGGGACAGACTGATTCTGTTGTGCTATGGTTCGTTACGTGGCTGCAAAATCCATCACTGCCAAGCGCACAATCACGGGCAGTGGGGTAACAAGGTTAGTGCGATCAGTCCCTTCGACCCATCGTTTCCTCTTGCATCCAGCGTTGACAGGTCAGCATCGTTGATTGATTTCTCTGAAAGACAATCAGCGATCCCTATAGGCTACTATTCTTTCTCGTTTGAATTCAGAAATTTGGTCAAAAGACGCTCGATGTCTTCCACAAGACATAGGTAAACAGCTTGCGCAAATAAAAACCACCGCACACAAAAAAATGCCGTGATTTTTATCGCCAATCTGTTCTACCCTTATGTAGCACTTGCGGATGGCGCAATGGTCACTCGCAATGTGCTTCTGCACTATAATGAAAAGGATTTGCTTATTTCATCGTCGTCAACGCATGATGTAAATTTCACATGGTTTACCTGCTTCCTTCAGGGTGTTGCATTTTGTATGGCTAGTAGTGTAGAAAGCAGTCTCGAAGTGCTGGAAGGAATTTAAAGCTGGTTCAGCAATGCCCTCGTAATCAAATAAACTGATCTTTGTTGAGCTTTGAAATGGGAAATTCGAGATCAATACTTGAATCTCTAACAAGTATTGTTGCTGAATCGACAAATATTTTTTAAATTCTCGTCAGATCTTTAGAAAATTAAATATTTTTAAAGATTATCTGAGCCTTCAATGTATTCAGGGCCGTTTTATCCATTAGGCACTGTAGGCAACTACCTAGGGGCCCCGCCACGTTCAGGGGCCATGTGCTACAGAGAAAAAAATTGACAATGTTTCTTAAACAGTAAAAGTTTAATTCGAAATTTCAATGACGATTGTCTTGCTCTGTACATTACATCGACGCTATTTTAGTACATTTCTGAACGCATTCCAAATTAGATATTAATATTATGGTAGTTAGTTCATATATAACGCAGTAATATAATCATTATAATATATAATATCTTTTCGTTTGATTCAATATTTTTATTGAATAATGTGATAATATACCTATGTAGTAAAAAACAGCATAATTATGAATAAAGTGTTGTGTTAGCGAAAAAATATATTAGGAAGTTAGAAGACGGTAGGGGGCGGGGGCGAGACGAGCATTGCCTAGGGGCCACGACATGCATAAGCCGGCCCTGAATGTATTCCGTGATGTTTAATTTAGTATTTTGAAGCATTTAGCTCAATATATCCATACTTGATAATAAATCATCCCAAATTAAAATTGAACACAAAAATTTAAAGGTTTCAAATTTTAATTATTGATTCAGAGCCTAGTTTTTTTCGTGTCTCTAGTGGTATATTCAATTAACGCATTTAATGCAGTAATAATGTTTTTGAAGTTTTGTTTAGAAGTCTAATAGTATTGATACGACCTTCTTAATTTATTTCACTTAATGATTTTAAAATTAGACTTTTTACGTGATATTTTAGGTAAATCTCATCTCGATATAAGGACTCAAAAAAGTAATTATATGCCTCTTGTACCATACCAAGAAAACCAGAAATTCACTACTGGAACTGGAAGCTTCATTAACAATGAGATTTGATGTATGAGCTGCTTATGGCAAGTATAACACTCCAGAAATTATATCGAGAATCTATGTTGAAGCTCCATATTTCCCCCCTTCATGTTCGATCCATAATCGTAGGCCTGATCCCGTATATCATTAACTTCGAGTTGCCGAATATGTAACAGAGCTACTCTAATAGAAAATTGCACAAACTTTCTCCAGTGGTATTAGTTACTAGAAAAAAATCATAGAAAAAATTCTAAATTCTTCCTTACCATCAATAGTATTCACACGTCTAATTACATACATTATTTGTTCTATATGACTAATATCTGACGTAGAGTCGAGAATTATAGTGTAATATTTGGCTTTTTTTGACAATGTGAGTTATCTCATTAAGAATAGATTCGGCTAAAATATTATTTCATTTTGAAAATGCTCTGCTCTAAGTAATGTGGAATATGTGTTTTGTTATCTTTACATTTGCTAACATTATTAAAATGTTCGGAAAAAACTGGATCAAATTGGGCCAACATCTCGACTGTCTTTAAATATAACCATTATTTCTATGACAGAACTTCGTACTAGTTTCTTAGAATGCCAAATTTTGACTGGCTAAAAATTGTATAATTTCAATCCTTCTTTCAATGTTGGCACACCATAGCTTTTTCTCTCGTTTATAAACATTTTGTTCCACATCAATAATACCGTTTTTTCCAGCTTCATCTTCATTCTCACCACAATGTAGAGTTACGTGTTTAAGAGTATTTTCATGCTTATTATGGTATTCCGAACAATGACACTAATCAGAAAAGCCATTACTTACAAATTGTGTTACAAAAATATCTTTACTGAACAATTTACATCCGAAACAAAAAATACGATTTAGTTTTATGGAATAACAGAGTCACGTGCGACTTATTTTCTTCCCATTCACTTAAGTTTTGTTGAAAGATGAACAGCTAAATTTTCCTCCATCTCATAGACCGTAAATTTAAAATTTGCTGCTTGTTTGGGACCATGTTCTACCAATAAATCAGTATTTTTCGTAAAAATGTTAAGCCAAGTACACACTTCGCTCTCAACATTAAGTTTCACTGGGAATGGGACAGATTGATGATGATCTTGACATTTCATCTCCATCATCGGTCGTGACATTCATTAATTAGTGTTTGTATTGGAACACATTATAACTGAAAAAAAAAATACGTTTGTGATGCTTAGATTGAAAATCTTTAAGGTAAATGGGACTTTTGCGAGAAGGAAAAATGAAATTTTTTTGCACCAACTTTAAATTGTTCTCATTTACTTAAATTTAAACCAACGGCAATAAAATTTTTACAACAAATTATCTGCATATTTATGTATTTGTTAATGTAAAAAAATTTCATTATAAATTATAAATAAATTTGTAAGAGCAATAATTAATCAATAATTTTTTTTATTTATTTTCAAGCATGTTCTTACCTCTAGGTACACTTTTCATAAAATCTACTGCATATATAGCTACAAAATTTCACGGAGTTTTTGTAAACATAACAATCCATAAAATAATTAAAATAAAATTTTTAAATAAAATTTTAAATTTAGTGATTTAAATTTTATGCTGAAAATTTGCTATATCTAAAATTTGCGCATGTTTACTTGAAAAAAAAATTCATTGACTTTGTTGAAAATTTCTGGATCTTATAATATGCAAAATATCAGCAGTATAGATAAAGTAGATTTTGAGAAAAGTGTACCCGATTCATCAAAAAATGCAATTTGAGAAAATTGCAAATAAAGATATTTTCATCTATGATTTGTAAAATAATATATTTTAATGCAATATAAAGCCATACCATAATTAATTGGATTATTTTTCATCATTTCTCAGTTTTTAAATTGTAAGTTTAAAATTCTAGAGATTATAGAAGTCTTCTTAATTACCCTTTTCCTATTTCATCAATACGTGTTATCAACGATTCACAGCTTCTTCCATTTAAAATACCAAAGTTTTATGTCTATAAGTTTTAGTATTTTTACTTCCCTTTGAACATCATCACTCCAGGATATTACAAAATTCCTTACACATATTTTTATTATTATAAAACTGCACAAAAAATGTCTTTGATGAATTTTCGAAGTTTATTTGATGTCTAATTTAAATGGAACTCTGTTTTTTAAAATTTAACAAAATAATTTCTGTTTTTGTATTCATGCATATGAATAATTATTTATTTTAATGTAAATCCAAAAGTAATAAACATATAGAATTATTCATGAGCATTCAAATGCTAACAATAAGCAGTTAGGAAAAACGAAATGTCTATTTTACAAGCTGGTATTTAATTTATAATAATCCTCAAAATCTACTTTGTGCTATATCCACTTGATTTATAATTTAAATACTATACTGAGTATTTATAAATGTAAAACTAGACATAATTAACATTTCAAAAAACAAATTTTTTTTTCAAATTTTGTAACAAATTATTTAAATTTTCCGTAATTTTTGCACAAAAAAGGGTAATTTTCAATAAATTTAAACGTATAATATAGAAAAATTAGTTTTTTACAATACATATTGAACACTACGGATTTTGAATAAAGTGTGCCTGAATCACAGTTACATCACATTCGCTTACAATTTTAAAATTCAATTTTCTAGCGTTCTTTTGATCAAATTCTCATAAATAATACATCAATAGAAGCAGCAAAGTGCCCTCTGTTTATTAAAAGTAAAATAAAAAAATTCAAAATTCAAAGCACCTTCACGTCACAGTTATCTTAATAAAAAAATCCAGTTCTGAAATTCACAAAAATATTGTTCTCCTCACTCCATATTCCTTTAAAGTTATCTTTCAAGGTTTGACAAATCTTTAATTTTAAAAAAAAAGGAAAGGTAAAAATAACAAAACCAGAAATATAATACAAAGCAATTTTTTGTTAGAAATTAATATTTATTGCGCCTTATTGTTAAATACGGAAAACAAATTTTTAAACCTAAATACCAAAGTGTGTATCTGAAATAGGTTGAATTGATAAAAATAAAAAATAAAAAAACCTGACTTTATAAACAGATTTATTTTTCACATATCTATAGCCAATTCCTAAATACGGGGAAAATTTTTTAAAAATTATTCTACGAAAATATTTAAACCTGTTGTATAAATATAGATATCTAAAATCCTTATTGTAACGAATAAAGAAAAAAAAAAAAAAGAATGCTTTGACCCTAATTTCAAAACAGACAATAGTTGTCAATTTTGTTACTTAATTTAGGAATAAATGTATCAGGCAAAATTCCATTTCAACATGATTTCATCAATTCAATCTTAAACGTGATACACACAGGAGGTGTTATGAAGAACCATCAGACAGATAAATCCTGCTAACATAGAGAAAATAGTAAACAAGTTGACATGTAACTAAACTAAAATTAGACGTACCGGGCCTCAGCGCTAACAGTGGCCCGCAAAGCGGACGAACCGGGGAGAAAACTGGAGGAAGCGCAAGGAAGGAAAATCGGAGGATTGCGTCAGCAATCAAAGAAAGGAGCGGCCGAGTGACTGTTACTCTCTCTCCACCTGTTAGGATGCAGCGGGAAGCTAGTGTGAAAAGTTACAAGTGTATGAATGAGTTATTTGTTGTGTTAGGGTGGGCGGAGCGGATTTCTCCACTTCGTGCTAGAGTATGCATAGTTAATTTTAGGGTGAGGATACGTGAAAAGTGTTTGAGCTTTGATGATGGGGTTGTCGTGGGTTTCGATTGAGAGAAAAGTATTTCTAGATAGTTTAGTGATGTAGTTAGATATCGGCTCCATTTGTAGGTCGTTGTGTATCACATCATTTCGAACGTACCAAGGTGCGCTCGTTATGATGCGGAGCAGTTTATTTTGAACTACTTGTATTTTCTTCATGTGAGTGGTGGCTGCAGCCCCCAAATGGGGGAAGCATATGTTATAACTGGGCGCAAAATTCGCTTGTATAAAATTACTTTATTTTCTAGAGATAGAGGTGACCCCCTCCCTATAAGAGAGGATGCCAAATAAATTCTATTCCAGAACTTCTCTGCTAGATAGTCGATATGTTTTTTGTAAGTTAAGCGGTTATCTAAGTGTAAGCCCAGGTACTTGACCACCGAGACCCACTGTATGTTGTCGTCAAATAGTGTGAGTTAGAAAGGTGGGTCAATGACCGCCCCATTTCCTAAAAACAATTGCGTGTGTCTTATCTACATTAATTGCAATTCTCGTTGACACGTAAGGAGCCACTAGGGTTAAATTATATGAAACAAGTGTTTTCTTAAAACCACCTTTTTCAATTCCTACTATTAGTTCACACTCTCTCTATATTTATGTATATATACTAGCTGAAGTACCCGTTCTTCGCACGGGTTAAATTTTTAAAAAAAAATAAAACTCTGCTTTTTTTTTCAGACATGATACATTTGAAAAAGGATTGAGCCATTGCAGGGCAGTGTATCCAAAAGTTAAAAATAATTTTTTATGAGTGTTCACATTGAAATTTTGCTTAGCAGTAAAGAATGATTTCAGAAAAACATATATTTGAATGTAACAGAGAAAATTAACATGCTAGAAAGGTAAATATGAATGAAAATATATAAATAAAAATTATGACAGAAAAGTAATAATAGTAGCATATTTCTGCCTTAAATACATAAGCAAAGGTCTGGTTTTGATGGGAAGTAGGTAAGACGTACCGCTAAAGTGTACTGATATTCAGGTGATGATTTAATTAACAGCTTTTCTTACTTTGGGGCTGACTACCTTCTGTTGTCGTGATATGAACATGATATGAATTGTAGCCCAAGCCCAACCTTAGATTGATAATACCACCAACATTCAGGTTAGCAAGAATAAGGAAAAGCAAACGTGCAAGTCCAAGGTCCTTGCAACTGTTTTGTACCAAAATATGAAGAAATGTTTATGTATTATTGACTCTAAGATACATAAAATTAATAAACAACATGGGGAAGCAAAAAATTTTCAGATACAGCAAAAAGGTTTGAAGAGTGTAATCAGGCTTTTTTGATAATCACAATACAGCTAAGATTGGTAGAACGGTAGAATGATCAATGGGGCATATGATCTCTGATGAGGTCTTAATCCCCTATCTTGTGTTTTGTTGAGCATTAAAAATTTCACTTGCCATGTTGTTTCAAATATCAATCAACATGCATTATTACAAACCACAAAGTATATAAGAAATAATTTAAACAAAAATTATACACAGTTACGCAAATTTAATACGTTGGATAAACTTAAGTATCGCCCTCTGAAGTTGGCGGTTACAATCCATCGGAGGTTCATATCATGACACAGGTTTCGGGCGCCAAAGTTAAACTTAGAACTAAATGACATCGCCTGAATATCAGTACACTTTAATGGTACATATTTCCCAATTCCATCAGTATAGAATGACAATTTTGTCTGAAAAAGTTGTACAAAAAAAAAACATACTTTTTTTTAAAGTAGCGAAAAAGATATACGTTGGGAAACAAATACGAAAATCTACTGTTATCAAATTAGTGTTGCCAATCGGAAAAATGAAATTTAGAAAAACATTTTTTACGACTACTTTTTCGAAAAACAAATGTAATTCCTCCACAAAGGGTTAAAAAATCGAACAAATACAACCATAAATAAATATATTTGCAGTAAAATGTGCTGAAATCCCCCAAAAGACTGCTTGAAACATTAATTTTCGCAATTGACATGGCTGATGACGCCATATCTCCATTTAGCTGAAAACTCGCATAAAAATTGAATTTAAAAAAATATGAAGCCAATTTCAAAAAACCGCTTCGAGGTTAATAGCATAACTACCTATAGCTTCTACATGCCAAGTTTCACACTTCTGGGTTGCTTAATTTGGCCGGAAGAGCTGAAACACACAAACTCTTTCTTTTATTAGCATAGATTACTTTTCAACCAGAGTTTCTGATTTCCCTGTTTTCTCCATTCCCGGGAATTAATTGTCGTTCCCAAAATTCTCGAAAATATATCAAAATTTCAAAAAAATTAAAAACAAGTTATTTTTAAATAATATCAATAATAATTATATAAAATGAGGAAAATAACGTTTTTTTCCTCCTTCAATTTTCGATTCTGCTTTGACTCATAAATTTTCAGATTTTTAAACTTTGTATTTGTATTAAAACTTGAAAATGTATGTCATATAACTATTAATAATAACTATTAATAAAACTGAAAGAGGTTTAATAGTGTAAATAGTGGATCACAAATATATTTTCATCCATGCACCCTGCAAAATTAGTATAATTTTGTGAGGCAGGCAGAAATTTTAAAATCTGCCTGTGTACTTCAATGAAATTCCCAAATGTTTTGATAAATAATTTTCAAATGTAGTTAGAAACGAAATCTGCAGAAAGAAATATTTCGCAAGTATAAATAATTATTCTGAAGAAAAAAATTATTACAAATTCAAATGCAAAAGAATTAACTTAGTGCAATATATTTATTTATTATGAATTATTTTTATTTTGCAGATGCTGTTACCGCCTCGATTTTTTTTTTTAACTTTATAATATACACAAAAAAAAAAATCTTTCCCAAAATTAAATTTTTGTTTTGTTTTTTTGATGAAATTTATCGCTTTTAGCATTTAAAGCAAAACTTGTTAATAAAATGAAAACAATATTACAATTAAAGATTTTGTAAATTTAAAATCTTGAAAAAAAATTCACATTTAAAAAATAATGACTAAATTAATGTTTCTTTACTGATTCACAGGCGTTTCAAAATTAAACAGTCGAAGTTGAATAAATTATTTCCCTTATGTTGATACTAAGAGATAAATATTAATGTATATACTTGAAAAATTTTTTGCTACTGAAGCATCTCTTACGTACATTAAAAATATTAACTATCGTATTTAAGAGATTTTGTTTGTATAGCCGATTTCTTGTTTATGAAATTGCTATATTATTGTTACAAAAATATAAATAAATATTAATGTAAGAATCTCACACTAAAGCTTGTTTAAGAAAAATAATAAGAAAAGTTGCGTGATAGCTTAAAAATATACTTCCCTAAACGGTTTGGGGGTTCATTCCTTTTTTCAAATTGTTTTCAGTTAAATAAACCATATTAAAGACAAGTATCTAACAAGAAAATGAAATAAATAATAGTTTTAAATATTAGTACTTACGTTATTCACATAAACAAAGATCTCTGAACTTGGATCAGATTGTCGAGCTGGTAGGCTACTAAAAGTGATTCTTTTATTAAAAACTGAACTTCAGAAAAAAAATTGGGCTCTAGTGCTCTTATAACTGGGCATACGAAGATATGTTTTGGTGTGAGTGGTTGGATTTCGAAAAACATTTTTTATACTATATATAAGATCTTGTTTCATCAGGATAGAGTTTCATGCCCTTGTAGTGATGAGTTCTTAATCTTGCAATTGCGGATGTATTAATTCTTGAGGAATCAAAGTCTGTTATGAAGGATTTCATAAAACTACGGTAAAATTGTGAATTTTGCCAAAAACGGACAAATTTGTTTATGATTTTATATTATAGGCCATCTTATTATCTTTATAAAAATACCAAGTTTATCATTCTCGGTTCACTAGAACCAAAATTACAAGTGTTTTGTAAAAGCAGGTACAATTACTTTAAGCAAGATGTCACACTTTAAAACACGTTTTACTCTAAATGTGATTTTTTGAAAATAATCAAACGGGGTCAGCGCGATTGCTAACAAAGTTTTGAAAATAATTAACTGAAATTTTTTTGTGTAACTTCTTATAATAGTAGAAGTGTTTTAACTTTCAGATTTATCAATCACAGTTTTATTACAAAATTTACAATCCCTTATGTGAATATAATCACTGTTTTTTTTAAGCAATTTCATATAGTAACTGAGATAAAGTGTTCTAGTTTTTGTAAAAATTCAAATATCTCTTATCTTGAAGGTCATTTCGATAATGAATAACACACATCAGATCTGAAAAACTGAAAATTTGTTTATAAACATTTGGTACAGAAGGGACAGCGTTTATGTTATTTTTTGTCAATTTTTACCCATTTTTTCCCATTTTAGTTGTAAGAATTTATTTTTCTCTTCTTAATTTTAGCATATTTTCTTTAAATGTACTAAAAAAATCTAAAAGTAACAAAAAAATCCTCATATCTTCATTTTTTTAAAGAAAAGTTGTCGCAACCAGTCGGATACCTTAAAGGAATGGCATAAAAATCTAAATCTGGCCACAGCATACAGTGGGCTGTTTTCCTGATCTGGCACACGGAAATTATTTTATGGTTTTAAAGTCTTTATAATTATATCTAATGATAAAAAATTATCGTAATTAATTCGGAAACAGGCGCGCACTCGATACTACAGTTAATGGTCAAGCGGGTTGACTGAGTCACCCGAATCTTTTTTTTTTATAATTATTTTTAAAGTACACGATAAAAATCGTGAATAACTTAATTAAGAGAAAGTATACTTACCTAATTTTAAAGACTTTTAAATTTTTCATTGAAAATTTGAGAAAAATTATCAAACAAACAGAACCAAGAAATTTCAAATGTGCGTGACTTTAATGAAAGACACAAATCACAGACACTTTTCGGTAACATTATAGAAATGTTATTTGCAGGAAAAACAGTCTTATGTTGTTCAAGTTATTGTAGTTTTATTGTCCTTTGATGATTGATAAACAGCATGTTGAACTTTTTCTTGTTTATGTCTTTTTGACAGAACGAAGAGTCTTGTGCTAAACTTGTGGCTCCATATTTTTCCTGATGGAGTTCTTTAGTTAGAATTTGAAAATTTTCCTTTCAACTCAAACTTTTAATGTTCATCGATTTTCTTATACTTGCTTTCACTACGATGATTAATATGCTTTGTTTCAACAGCTTCTTCCCTTGCTTGGTCATTTTTAATTTCCTTCAATACCATCTCTTTTTATTTTTTTTAATTATGTTCATTTACATTTATAAACCATAATAAATCGTGCAAACAGTCAAAACTCCTAAGTTGTTCACAGAGGAAAAATGTGGCATGTTCATAGAAAATATCTTGGAACTAAAGTGGTCGCGCGGGGAACTCCGTCAAAACAAATACCTTAAAACTGTAACAAAAACGTTTGCCTCGCCCAAAAAAGAAGGAAATATGTTTCAAAAACATTTTAGTTCCCATGAAGACTGTCCTATAGGAGGATACTGTCAAGGTCATTGGTAATAAGTAAACAATTTTAAAAGAATTAACTACTTCGTGAGCCAGGGGTGACTCTGTGGCCTGGGTTAAAGTAAATTGAGTACTATTTCTATACATATTTTCTTCCAAGAAATAAGGCTATTAGGAGCTCAACAATTTATGTTAGGTGTGAATTTGATCAAGAATAAATAACTGATAAGTGGACCAAGTTTTTGAACAAGGATTTAAGGATACTAACAGCAACAGTAATGTGACATGTGGGAGAATATTTACAAAAAATAGTGTGGCAAGTTAAAAGATTAAATGTTAACAGATTGAACAAATGCAACCAAACAAAAGTACGCATCTACAAGCATTAACATTATACATATGCAATAAAGGATAATAGGTATGATGAGAAGGGATAGGAAAAGAGTGAGGGGGGGGGCAACAGAGTGTGCGTGATTGTGTGGGTAGGAAGGGCTTGGTAGTATTTGAGCAGTAGAACTATTTATTGCATGATTTCCAGTCACTAGCATTATACTCGCTGGGTTCGTGTTGACACGCCTTCTTACGGAGAAAAATAAGAAGGCGAAACAAGCGTCGCAAAAATACCAGCGGCTATCCCTGAAAAAAATCATAGCTTGGGGGTTGCAGGAAGTAGCAGCTAAATTTTGTATTAAATTAAAGGTCCATTAGCACTCTATGTGGCTTAAGTGCAACAATGATCAATCCGTGTCAATCCCAAAAGTTCTAGTCCATTAAACACACACAAAAAAAAAACAAAAAAAAAAAACATGCATTTCGGGGAATTACGTATTGTGATAAATGTTACGTTTTTACAATTTTTAGCCAAATTTGAACCTAATTTGAGAGTCAAATAAAGAAATTGTTTATCCATAATGTGTATTTTAAAAGAAAAATGCCAAAATCTACAAAATCTTGTTCACAGACGAAACAATAGAACTTCCGACTAGAAAAGGAGGCTCACAGGTGTTCCTCGTAGCCCCAACAAACCCGATCTAAACCGTCGACTGTTGGAAATTTCCAATCGCGTTCTGAAGAAAACTGATTACAACATGGCTAGGGAGCCTATGAGGGCCATAAATTGTGGTTGTTGTTAATTTTCGTGCAATTTCATTTTTGAGGTTTCCGTGCACTAGATCGGGAAAACAGCTCACTGTGCAGCGTTTGCATCAGCAAATGTGAGGGTGGTACAAGTTTCGAAATTGTCTGACTTCTTTGGCCAAAGAATCAGCATACTCATTTCTTTCCATACTTAGATGCGCAGATATCCATTGTAGCACTCAGGATTTAAACCTTATGATGCATCTGCTAGATTAGTAAGCTAATGGAGTAGGTTAGTCTCTCCGTTTTTGTTGACTTCTATGGCCGATTTAGAATTTGAAAGGATTATCAATCCTTCTGAAGTATCCATTGTTAGCGAGTCAGTCATGTAAATGGCGGGGTCTCTCTTATTACTAAAAGCTCGTTGGTGAGGTTAAAGGCAACTTCACCAGTGTTAAAAAAAGTGTTCTTGTTTCCTGCCTTCTGGAAGAAACAGAGAATACCAGTTCCACTTTTTGTGAAGGATTTATCAGAGGAACCGTCAGAGTTCCAGGATCACTTTAGAAAGCTTTTCAATTGAATCTAGTCCTTTTTGCTTAAGAACAGTAGGGCAGTGCTTCTCAAAGTTTCAATATTTGCGACCCAATCTTCAATCATAATTTTCATCGCCCCTCCTCCATACAAAAACAATGAATAAATTCAATAATGCTACACTTTGACGCGAAAGGTACAATAACCTATTAAGTGCCACGTCGTATATAAACGTCTCGCTCAGCCAAAGCGTGAAATGCCCTGGACGTATATATACGTCTTTCCCAAGCATGATCTTTTCTGTGCACTGCTATCCATAAAATTATTCCGAAGGCTTTCGAATGCAGTAAAAGAACCTCGATAGGGTTTGCGAAGGATTTGCTTATTGTAGAGGTTGCTTACTTATTCCTTTTCTCTTCACCCTCCCCCAATGCATTATAAACGCACGCCTATGTGGAAAACGGTGACATTGGGGAGCGAATCGCATAACTTTCAATCGGCAGACAAAGGATTAATTATAAACCGTACAAAAATTATCAAAATAACTTAATTTTTTGCATATAATTTTATATATGCAAGCCTATGGGGTCATTAGTAATTATTAATGTTGTTTTTCACTTAGTATTGTTAAATTAATTATAAAATACATTGTACAGTACTGATACATTTATAAGTGTATTATATCAGTGTAAATGTGTTTTTTTATTTTTATTACGTGAGAATGTATTGTTTGTTGCTTATTTTCAGTAAATTATTAATGTTTTTTTAAAAAAATCTTTTTTTCCCCCGAATTTTTTAATATGCTCGCGCCCTTCTCGTAGAATTATCGCTTACCTCGAGGGGGGGTGCTCCCCTCAGTTTGAGAAACGCTGTATTAAGGTGTTAAGATCAGCTGATGAAAGAGCTATCTTTTCAAATGTGTCAAAAGAGGGGTGGTTGTTTGCTTACATTTTTATCAAATTTATTTTTCATATTTAAGGGTAATTTTATCAAAGAACATTTCAGTGTCCTTTTTTTTTAGATTCAGAAAAACATGCACTGTGTTTTTGAGACTATAATTGAAAAATCGATTTTTTAAATGTGCATGATGTCTGGTACCTTATAAAGCAATTACAGGTGCCATAACTTGAATATGAACTAAGTTTTATTTAAATCAGCTCATTAAATCAATTCTCTACGTGAGGCATGCATTGACTTCATTTATTTCAAAATAATATCAAATGCAATAATTTAACACTAGTATCAATTTGTAGCCGAAATATCTGAGAACGAATCCAAATAAAAGAATCTTCTGGGAATTTAGAACTGAATGAATTCTTCCGAGAAAAATTCTCATTCCATCTTAGTAATGAAACTAATTACTAAATCTTAAAAGTGATAAAATTTTTTTAACACATAAACAAAACAGTAATACATCCAAAAAGACATTTCCCCCCATAATTTTAAGAGTCCATTTTTTTAAATTTAAAAATCAATTTCCACGTTTATGTTGTGAATATATAGAGACAAATTAAACGCATTAAAAAAAAAGAAACAAAGGTGCTTAAACGGTTTTAAGGTAACTGGGACGTGGAGGTGCTTTAAATTTT
Organism: Trichonephila clavata; assembly: GCA_019973975.1. Classification (NCBI taxonomy): domain Eukaryota; kingdom Metazoa; phylum Arthropoda; class Arachnida; order Araneae; family Nephilidae; genus Trichonephila; species Trichonephila clavata. Next base: position 28,652 of record BMAO01011223.1, read on the forward strand.
GCATTTTTTAAAATTTTACTTTAAAATAATAGAGAGCACTTTGCTGCTTCTAAAGATGAATTATTTATGAGAATTCGATCAAAAGAACGCTAGAAAATAGAATTTTAAAATTGAAAACAAATGTGATGTAACTGTGATTCAGGTACACTTTATTCAAAATCCGTAGTGTTCAATATGTATTGTAAAAAAACTAATTTTTCTATATTATACGTTCAAATTTATTGAAAATTACCCTTTTTTGTGCAAAAATTATGAAAAATTTAAATAATTTGTTACAAAATTTTAAAATAAAATTTTGTTTTTTGAAATGTTAATTATGTCTAGTTTTGCATTTATAAATACTCAGTGCAGTTTTTAAATTATAAATCAAGTGAATACAGCACAAAGTAGATTTTGAGGATTATTATAAATTAAATACCAGCTTGTAAAATAGACAATTCGTTTTTCCTATCAGCTTATTGTTAACATTTGAATGCTCATGAATAATTCTATATGTTTATTACTTTTGGATTTACATTAAAATAAATAAATATTCATATGTATGAATACAAAAACCGAGATACTTTTGTTATAATATTGAAAAACAGAGTTCCATTTAAATTAGACATCAAACTAACTTCGTAAATTCATCAAAGACATTTTTTTTTGTGTATTTTTATAACAGTAAAAATATGTGTAAGGAATTTTGTAATATCCTGTAATGATGATGTTCAAAGTGAAGTAAAAATACTAAAATTAATAGACATAAAACTTTGGTATTTTAAATGAAAGAAGATGTGAATCGTTGATAACACGTATTGATGAAGCAGGGAAAGGGTAATTGAAAAGACTTCTAAAGAATCTAGAATTCTAAACTTACAATTTAAAAACTGAGAAATGATGCAAAATAATCCAATTAACAATGGTATGACTTTATATTGTATTAAAATATATTATTTTACAAATCATTGATGAAAATATCTTTATTTGCAATTTTCTCAAAACGCATTTTTTGTTGATTCCGGTACACTTTCCTCAAAATCTTCTTTACGTATAGTGCTGCCATTTTGCATAATACAAGATTAAGAAATTTTTAACAAAGTGAATGAATTCGTTTTCAAATAAACATTCAGAAATATCAGATATAGAACAATTTCTGCATAAAATTTAAATCACTAAATTAAATTTTTAAAATTTTTTTTATAAATTTATATTTTGAAATTTCATTTCGTTCATTTTATGGATTGTTATGTTTACAAAAACTCCGTGAAGTTTTATAGCTATATATGCAGTAGATTTCATGCAAAGTGTACCTAAAGGTAAGAACATGCTTGAAAATAAAAAAAAAATTGTTATTGATTAATTATTACTCTTACAGATTTATTTGTAATTTAAAATGAAATTTGTTTACATTTGCAATTACATAAATATACAAATAATTTAACGTAAAATTTTTATTTCCGTTGCTTAAAATTTAAGTGAGAACCATTTAAAGTTAGTGCAAAAAAAGTTCATTTTTCCTTCTCGCAGACGTCCCAGTTACCTTATATATTCTTCCTACATTTTAAAAAAAATGCAACTTAATATTTTCTGAAAAAATTTCAATAATCTTACTTTTTATCATATTTCATATCTTCTATTACTCGTTGGCCTGAAAAAAAATTAATTTATCTTCAGATAGGACACACACTGGTTTTATCTTGTCCTCGATTGGAAATACGTGCTAATTTTAATCAGTATATCTTTACAATTGTTTCTTTTTTAAATGGCATCTCTTTATAAATTATTGAACCATATCGGATGTTATATATATGTAGTGTGTTTTTTCTAATTTATTCAATTATTGAATATTTTGGACTATAAAAATATATATAGCATTAGTTTAAAAGCTACTTTATTTCAATTCGGCAGCATTCGAATCGAATTACTGAAGTTGAAAGATTTTTTATTTTCCCTATTTATTTAAATTCATTTTTTGGCTGAAATATTTTGCTACAATTTTCATAATATTTTGTTATTGATTGAATAGATATTTTTTTTATTCGAAATTTCATCTTTAAGTGCTTTTTTTTTCCTATTTTTAAATCGGTTTTTCTAAAAATAATTCTTAATATTTTGTGTTTCTGGAAAGTTTCATAACATAAAATGATGGAATTCGACTCATTTTCAAGTGATTAAAAATCATGATCGAACCACTTTCTGTAAAAAAAAAAAAAAAAGTTGACACAGCATTCTCAAACTGTTGGTAATTTTTTAAAATTGTTTTTCTTGTTTTGATGAGAGAGTTCTTGGCATTTCACATTTCAACGTCAGCGATTTTTCAAAATCGACACAATTCTTGGAACCCCCTTCACTACGTCATTATACGCCATGGAGAAAAATGCCGTTTCAGTTTTTGAAGAAAAAAAAGTATTAAGTTTTTTTTTTTATTAAAATCCTGTTGAGAGGGGAGAGGCGCTTTCTTAAAAAAATGTTGCATTTTCAAGTAGCGTTTCATAAATTTTTTTTCCAACGAACAATATTTCTCTAAGTCATAGGTAAAAGACCCTGAGAAAATTAGGGGACGTTGAGATGGCACGGAGGGGCTTGGGCAGATTAACCAAATGTAGTCTAAAAAAGACTAAAAAACACGTTGATTATGTTCTAACAAAAGTAAACTTGAACACTGTTTACCTTACGTTGATTGTATGCATTTAAATCATTTATACTTATGTCACATGTACGAAAATTCATATATTTCGGTAGTTCGGGAGTGGATGAAAAACTTAAGGGTTACATTACATTCAGACCTACATTAAATTGAATGATATAGTGCATTTTAATTTCTGTAGTGCACGTGTTGTCTTTGTCTGTGAGCAGTAGGAAAAATGTTTCGTCCATTGCATTTCATTACCAATATTTTCGTAGAAACATAATTAAATATGTTTAACTAGAAATTAACGTGTGATTCTTTAAAGGCTGAAATGGTTAATTTGTATTTATTTTGAAATGAAGTTTATTATGAATTACTTCATATAATCAAAACCCCTGGCTATCTTTAAAACAGGTAAGCTAAATTTTTTCCCACTCTTTTAAATGAAGAAGAAATTCAGCAGCGTTTCAATTCAAACAATATCCTATCTATGACTAAAATATATAATATTACACATTTAAATGTATTTGTGGCAATAGCTATTTCAGATTCTCAAGCAAAAAAAATTGGCATGACGTTAAATAGAGAGAACTTTTTGAGTTACTCACGACTTGGGTGTTCCTTTTCGGCACGGTCAAAGGAAAAGAGGTTGCTTGTCATTGGTAGATGTGCAATGACGTCTTTATTTTGGGTTGCCTGGTTTGGCGTTATAGCATTTTTCTATGCCCTAGTGGTTCATTGAAACAAGAGATATTTCTCCATTTGGGAGATTGTTTTTCAGGCAGTTTTTTCTTCCATGTCTTGAGTATAATAGTGAAATTCCCTTACGTATCTAATTTTCACTGTAAAAATAAAAATCTGTTGTTTTTTTTCATTTACCTAAATCAAAATTTTTAGTGAATTTAATTTTGCAGAAGAAATATATATTTGAGCTTAGTAAATGAGAAGCTTAATTACAAATAAAAAAAGATTGTTATATAATTTTTTAATAACCCATTTACTGTGATTAATAATACTTTGAAAATGAATTACGTATTTCGACTTTTATCCTTATGTAAGTTATAAAAAGGTTAATTACAAGCAGAGAAAATTGATGTTTTTTATAATATATATTGGTATATTAAAGCACATTTTTGTAAATGAAAGTACTTTAATTAAATCTGTTCATGTAAGTGTTATTTTAAAATGTGAAAATATTATCTTAATTTCTGTTATGTAATCAGGTGATTTTTTTTATGTGTGAAAGACATATTTATTGACATTTTAATCTGATTTGTCCAATAATCTATTTCCTTTTTATTTTTAGAATTAAATTTACTACAAAATTTTTAGCTATTATAAACTAAACTATAAATAAAGCCTATGCTTAAATTTTTATTTTCTATCTTTAGTAAAATACTATGAATAAAGTGATTCCTGGCAGTTGCATAAAAATCATATACTGATACTTTTTTTCATACATTTTTAATGCATTCTTCTGTAGCATATGGTAAATGATTATTGTTTGTTTTATAAATGTGTGTGTGTGTGTGGAGTAGTTCTATTTTGTTTAATGGAAGAAAAATAAAAACATGGAAGAGGGAGAGAGAGTTACAGATTTTTATATATTTGAATAATCAGACAACCTGATCATACTTCTAATCAGAAATTTCATTATAAGAGGAGTACAGAATGATGGGATGCAAACCCCACCCAAAGACGAATAAATTTTTAATTTTAGCATGAAGAGATTAAGTCTTGGTG
>BMAO01011224.1:0-18991 GCA_019973975.1 Trichonephila clavata
CTGATTTTGCATGTGTCGTATGCGCCAGATTGACTACCATGTGTTGTATTACATATAATTTCACCAATATGGTTGCAATATTATGAAAGTACCAAAAATTAATACAGCTTGGGTACAAAAACTCCTGTATGCAGGTATGTTGTACACAAGTGAAAAAACATAAATCTTGGTATACTTACGTATTATCACAACCAATTGGTGACATTATATGAAACAAAGCACCTGTTTGCCAATTCAGCACGTTCAACACACAGGAACTCGGAGGGTACTTGTGTATTTTTGCGACAATCGCTGACTCTAAATAACTCGCTGAGTTGGCCACCCCGATTTCCTATGTGTGGTACACACTGAATTGGCTGCCAGGTGCTTCATTTCATATAATATCGCTAATAGGTTGCAATAAGACGCAATTACCAATCAGGGTTGCCAACTTGGTGTGTTATTATTAGATTTGGCATTTGTTGTGATAATACGTAATTTGTTCAGTCTGACGTATTTGAAGCACAATTAATTTAAATTATAGTTTTAAGAAACATGCTTTTTTATCAAACTAAAAAGTAAGAAATAAATCTTAATATAAGAATAAAATGATTAACTAGAAAATTAATGTCATCGTGGTAAAGGCGTGGGGTCCTCTGTACTACATTTTACACTAACTCTGCATTTTGGAATAGAACTAGTAAGAAATTATAACAATTGATATTGAGCACCCCACTCTTTTATATGCAGTTATTATTTTTCCAGTTTCAATTTTATTTTTTTCTGCTTTTTTCTTGGCATTTCTAAATACTTTTTGTTCTATTTCTTTAAATCCTGGCATTCATATTTTTCTAATTGGTTTTCTATAAAAAAAAGTACTTATGTTTTTGCTTCTTAATGTAATTCCTTTTTTGCCAGGAATAAGCCATTCTTTTAAATTATTGTCGTGTTGAGTTCTTAGTGGGAGACCATCATCATTGATTGAATACTATTGGATGCCAAAAATTTTTGCAGCGATTTCAAAACCACTTTCTAAAAGATGTTTAATGTGTAGTGTACTGATAGCAAATTAGTTCCTGTATATATTGTTCCAATGTGTGGTATTTTTTTAACTGTTGTTTTTATAAATGTGAAATTCAGGTAGACGTGCAATATTTATAAAAAATTGTATTTTTTAAATCTTTTATCTAGTTTCTAAATTATGAATGCTTTATTTTTAATTTGCACTAATTTCATTTCTGCTTGTTAGTACAAATCTTGATTTTTAATGTTTCCACTCATAATTTGTTTTAAATTTTGATATAGCTCTGAATTTTTTTTTATACATATTTTATGGATAAAATTAATCTATGAATTTCATACATTTTGCACTTTCTGCCAAAGACCATTGGTTTCACATTGTAGCCTTTGTCCTTATGTTCTAAATACTCATACAGGTATATCATATCACTACATGTGTTATGCTAAATTTTGTAGATAGTCATTTCGAAAACTATATAATTATGAACAACCTTTGTAAAAATTTTACTCTAATGAGAAAACTTTCAAAATTCCTTTCAGAACCAGCTATCTATAAATTCTGCAGTAAATAATTTAGATGACTCGGCATATCCTAACATGTAATTTATTTGAAACAACACTGTTTGAAAGGCATTTTCACTCACATTTTGTAACTCAAAGACATGATTTGATAAAAAAAATTAAAAAGTTGTTTATTTATGTACTTTTACACACTTTCCTATATTTACAATAATAATTCAATATATATTACACTAAAATATAATCTGTTCTGCACAAATAAGGATGGAGTTGACTATAATATGGATTAGATAGTGTTTATAAAAAAAAATTTCACAAATTTCACTTATATTCTTGTTTATTTTTATGTATATATGTATGTGTACAATTTCCAGAATAAATATTTCAACAATATGATTTTGGTTTGTTTTATTTTTCTTGTTAACAGTGAATAATTGAAAATAAAATGCTGTATAAAGTAGAAAAATGGCTAGATTATGATTCTGTTGCTCCTTGGGATGTTATTTTTTCTTTTAAATGGGTGCAGAAAACTTCTCTAAAAACTCTTTCCAGTTGGTTAAAAACTTGTTTATTTTAAATGTTTTTTAATGCAAAAATCTACTGTTTTAGTTGTTTTTACATTCTTCTAAGGACTGAAATTTTTAAGTATTTTAATTTTAAAAAAACCATTAACTTAAAAACTATAATATTTGTTTTCTTTGGTGATAGGAGAGTGTAAAATCAGTTGATTTAACAAAAAACGATCTTAATTTTTAATATAGCAATGCATTTTCTTTATTTCCATGTGGATAGATGTTTCTATTTAAACAAAACAATTGATATAAAGAGTACTTACACACCTGGGCCTAATGAGTGTTAGTTTAGTCAAAAGGTTTTTTTCTTCAGGTTACATAATATGTAAAAAAGCTATTTCTTTCTGGCATTGTTTTGAAATTTTTACTTAGAAAAATTTGTTATTTATCATAATGTTTCCTAGATATTTCTAATAACTTATTATTGAAGGGCTGAATTTTTTTAAATAAAAGTTAATTTTCTGCTTGTATATGATTTTAAGGAAACAATATAATGCTTCTAGAGAAACATAAATATAAATAATGAATCAAATTGCTTCTGGAACTAGTTCAAAATGCATACACATTTGTTTAACTATTACATCGAATTCATTTTTGCAGTTTTCAAAGATTTATATTTGCGGTAAAAGTTCGAAGACATGCAGTTTGTGATCAAATAATAGTTGCATTTTTTTTTCTCGAAAAGTAATATTTTTGTTGATACTTGCGTATTGTCGCCACCGTATTGGCGACATTATATAAAACGAAATACATGGTTGCTAATTCAGCGCGTAGGACACATGCGAAATCGTTACTGCCAAAATTTGGCGAGTTATCTTTAACTTAGGCACTTTCGCGATAATATGCGAGTACCTTTTTGTTACACACAATAAATGTAAAATGAATTTTGATTTCGAAGTTAAGTGTAAAAATTTCATGAAATGAAAATAAAATAATACGTAAGATGTAGAAAGTGAAAATTTACAACTCAGGTATCACATTTTTAAATCCCTTAAGATTTGGGTTAATAAATATTTTTCTGTTAAAAATTCATATTAGATCAACAGTACCGAAAATAAATGCTATTCATACTCATTTTATTGTTTTAACTCATATTTGATACATTAACAGATTCAAATATGAGTGCATTATATACTCATATTGATCTTTCATTCTCAAAAATTTGATCCCGTAACAGGTTCAAAAATGAGAATGTACTTGTGTCTCGATATGAGAATATCCGATTCTCAGATTTGAGTAAGCGTGCATCGGAGCTATTTTGAGAATGTGAAGTACTCAAAAGTGAGCTGTTTGCTCTCAGTTTTGAAGATCGTTTCTCGCAGTGTATGGTAATCACATCGCCATTTGATTAAAATATCGAGGTAACCATATTGTAATGTTATCGCCATCTTGGCGAACAAAAATGGCAAGTAACCCCATGATGTCAACTTAGTACTAGCAAAATCCGAGGCAATTGTGTGTAATGTGCTTTCCCAATATGCCATTTCAAATTTATAAAAAAAAAAGGTAGAAAAAAATTTATATTGCGATTAATTCTGACACATTTAATTATAAGGATATAAAGATATTGTATCAAAGATCTCGCAGAATTATTGTTAATTAATTTCTTAAGCCTCACCTCCAGTTTTCAGGTTGTTATTATAGCATGCCTACTATTTTTTAACCTTCCTTTCAGAACTTCAATAGATAAAAAATTTTCTAAGCTAAAAATTATTCAGAATCATCTTAAAACTTTCACAGACCAAAATTGGTTTACTACCAATAGAAACACATGAAGAACAACTAAAATTGTCTGCCATTGGAAGTTATTATAAATGTATTTACAGAAAAAAACCCAGAGAAAAGCACCTATTAAACAACCAAGCTAATTCTTATGTAATACAAGATATCAATCATTGGCATGGCCAAGTAGTTTTAGTGCGTTTTTCACATGTTGTATTTTACAATAATGCAGCTAATGAACTTTTTACTAACAGGAAGTAGTACTGTACTACTCCTCTAAATGTACTACTATTGAGCGGAAAAGAAATAATGACACAAATCTGTATCAGCACTATATAAAAGCAAAAAAAAAAAAAAAAAAAACGTAGATTTTTTTAAAAAAAACTTTTTGCAAACAATAAATTTACTAGGTAAAATTTTTGAGAAAATTTTGTTATAAACTGGCGAAATTCAGGAAAATTCGGGAAAACTATGGCAAAAATTTAAATATGATTCGGCTCATCTAGGGCACAAATACGACCCAATGCCGAAAACCCCGAGGTCAATTGGTTGCTTATTGGCTGAGAAAAAGGTACGACAAAATATGGAACGAAGGAAGACGAAATTTGCGTCCTAATAGCGCTTTTGTTCCACTACGTGAAAAACGCGCTAAAAATAAGTAGTAATACATAGACACACATATGTGTTAATATATATGTCTATGTATATTTATTTTGACACTTTCAAATAAGTATTATGAATGCGATGATTTTTACTTATTTTCTTAAAAAAGGCTCCAAAGAATATTTTATATGGGGCCCACTCAGGACTGGATACTCGTATGTCAGTGAAAATGAATATATATTTCTGTGAAAAACGAGAAGATTTGTTATAAAGGTTAAAAAAATGCTTTTCTCCATTAAAATTATGATTTCTGCTCTTGTTTCGTTATTATTATAACACGACAATGACATTTTTCTTTCTTTAGATAATATTTTTTGGAAATAAAAACTGATATTTGATGTATTCAGATATACAAATAAAATATATTCGTTATAAAAATGGAAAACTCTGATTTTAATGGAAAATTTTGATTAGATTTTATTTCAATGAAAGAAAACTCATAATTTTTTTTTGCGTCTTTCAGCTTAATTTTGGAGATTTTTAGAAGAAAGGTTAACATATTTTGTACCTTTCCCTTTTTAATTCTTTCACTATTGTCTTCTGAATTGAGTTCTGCATATACAGTTTATAAAACAGTCAATTATCTACTCTATTAAAAGGTCTCTAAGTGCCGAAAACAGTTTGATTTGTGGGGAAATTTCTTCAAATAGAGATTTATCTTTCTATGTACCAGGTTTTTGGTTTGAAGAGAAGAAATTCGTAAAAGAGAGGACTGTGAAAGGGAGATACGACGGTATTTAAGGTAACCATGTCTCAAATTTCAAATTTTCAGTCCATTTCCCGAAAAATAGCAGGATGAGAACGTAAAAGTATAAATGCATTAGCGTAAGTTACAAACTAAAAATAAAAAGGTAAAATTTAAGAGACGTTCGCTATATAGCAGGCGAATGAACTAAGATTCCACATGGAAAAATTGTAGTGGGGGAGCTCGGTTTCTCATTTCTGTATTTCTCTCCATAAAACCTGACATACACGAAATTCCTATTCACAGTTGCAGTTCATATTTTCTCTTACAGACAGCATTGAATTTATGCTATTAACCACTTGGACAAAAAATTCACTGACGCGTGTACCAGAACGATCGTTTCTGTAACAAAAGCATTATGATGTGCATGGCACGTCTTTCTAGGGCAAGTATTTAATTCTACTGTGACTTGAATTTATAGCATATACATATATCATTTTATTATCAACGGTCTGTCGGGAAATACCTTCACTTATTCCAATGGACAAGTTCTACAGTAAAGCTTACTTTGGGGGCGGTGAAATACTAAAAACTCGGTTCTTCCCCGGTCATAGCGAAATACACTCACTTCCAAAAGTTAAGCACGGAGAGGAAAATGCTAATTTCTGGAAGCCAATCAGAATTGAAGCGAATGCAATTCGCTGCAGAGGTAGATGGAAGTATGGAAATATGTTAGGTAACAGCCAATCGTGCTTTCATGTCAAGAAATATGCAAAAAGGGCAGTCTTATAAGAAGTCAGCTTTATGAAGGGTTACAGAAGTTGATTGTAAGTGCTGATAGAAGGTGTTTAAAAAACTTTCGTACAATTTGTTTTCAAGACATACGTGTTTCTATGACTTCCAGAAAACGAATGGAAGATTCTGAGTGCTGACGTGCTGTGGGGCTCATTGAAGCAGGACAGTCGATCACAGATGTTGCCTTTTTCTTCGGCGTTTATCATTCTCTAATTTCACGTTTATGGAAACAATTCCAAACCACACAGACAGTTGTCCGAAGGCTCGTAGGCAGTCGATCAAAGGTTACAACCCCCGCGGAAGATCGATATATTGGCTATTGTAGCCAAGCGGAATAGCAGAGCGACCTCCACACGTGTGACATTTATGGTTACAGCGTCCATTGGTAAGGCTATATCTGCAGCTACTGTACGCCGAAGATTACATATGGATGTACTGTATGCCCGGGTACCTCGAGTTTGTGCTCCTCTATCCGTCCAATCAAGAGGGGCACGATTAAAGTGGTGCCTGGAACATGGCATTTGGACTGTGTCTGACTGGGGCAATGTCATGTTTACTGATGAGTCAAGATTTTCTCTGGAGCCAGATGACTAGCGTATAAGGATTGAGTGAGTGAGTGAATATTAACGTCCCACTGTTCAGCTACACGAGGGCTTTTGGGGACGGTCCGCGTAATTTTGAACCATGGTCAAGTGACGCGGACGACACCTGAGCTGGCATCCCCTTCTCCTAACTACCACACCACATTAACGAGAGGACGTTTGAGCTATCGACAGATTTAACGTGCATCGCTCCCCTTCATTGGTACTGGGATCGAACGCATGACATGCTAACAACGATCCGATGCCTAGACCACTTGGCTACCACGGCCACAAGCGTATAAGGATATGGCGTAAACAAGGAACACGCAATCAGCCCCAAAACATCACCGACAATCACGCATTCCGAGACGGAAGCATTATTGTGTGGGCAGGGATTTCATTAGGATACCACACAGATCTGCACATTTTTAAACGGGGTTCTTTGACGGCTGTCCAATGTCGAGATGAAGTCCTAGAACCCATTGTGAGATTGTACGCTGCAGCAGTTGACCCTACTTTTGTTTTAATGGACGATAACGCACGTCCTCATAGAGCTGACATCGTCGATGACTACCTGGAGAGTGAAGGGATTGGGTGTATGGCGTGGCCAGCATATTCGCCCGACCTTAATCCCATTGAAAATCTTTGGAATGCTCTCGGCCGTGCTGTATCTTCACGTTTCCCACCTCGAAACACTCTTATTGAGCTGCAAACTGCTCTACTAGAAGAATGGCGATAGCTTAATTCTGCAGTGGTTGACCACCTAATTGAAAGCATGGTCAGAAGGTGTAAACTTTGCATACAGATGAGGGGGGATCACATACCCTATTAATGTCTTTTTTTTCCCATTTTATGCTGTTTATTTTCACTTTATACATAATTCTGTTGAGGTCTCCAGTATGACATTATCTGATAACTTACAAAAATTTAATATTGTTTTCATTTCTCTATATAATTACTGATTTTGTTTTATATATAAATATATATGCTACTTTACTGCCAAATTTTATGTCAATCAAAGCAGTATTTGTTGATTTTTTTTTGCATTTTACATCTTCATGCTTAACTTTTGGAAGTGAGTGTAGCTTTGTATGTTGAAGAAATTAACTTCCATATAGCGCGGTTGTTGCTAGGTGATCTAACGTATTTTAAATCTAGTGGATTGTTCATGAAAACGAAAATATAAATTTTCTAGAGATTTTTGAGTTCTATGGATGTACCAGAAGTGTCATCATACAATCTTCGGTTAAAGAGTGGTTTACCGGTTATTGTGCAAGAGTAATTTAAATCTTCCTAGTTTACGCAATATTAAACGTTTTGTCATTAAAAGAATAACCGGATTGGGGTTCTTGAAGCAATCCTTTGACTGGAAAGTCTAAAACAGTGGTGGGCAAACTTTTTTAATGGGGGGGGGGATCCACAAAATTTAAGAAATTCTAAAGGAGGGTCATAATTATAGAAAAAAATGCATTTTGTGTTAAAGCTTTTAATCATAATGTTATAAAAACATTACAGCAGTAAACACAAATGTTACAAATTACTTTTTTACCTTAAATAATATTTATTTTAACTTTTATTGAAGGCCCTGACATGTTAGACGTGTGAGACATATGGAATTGTTTTTGATTTTCCATAATATTTTCGAAAGCAGGTTCCAGCTGTGACGAAGCAACTTTCAGCAGTGCGAAATGATGTTCATTAGTCAATTGGTTTCTGATTGAGTTTTTCCTCAATTTCATGGTCGAAAAAGTCTGTTCGCACACATAAGACGACGCAAACATCGCCATAAATTTCTGGGCGTGAGCAATCATCTTTGGAAATTCAGCTTTCGTCAGTGCTCTATAAAAATCTAGTTTTGTGGATTTCAAGAACAATTGCTTTAAATCTACTACATTACATTTCAATAATTTCCAACTGCAATTCTGGAGATACATTTTCCGGGTCTACATTAAACGGCATCGAGAAAACATCTAGCGATGATTGAATGTTCTTAAAATCTTGAAACCTAGTTTCAAATTCTGCGTGAAGTTTTTTCAACGCCTGACTGAAATCTTTTAGTTTATTCTCACTCACAGGTGACATGGATTTTAAACGCGGAAAGTGAGTTAAATCGTTCTTCGCCATGCAGTTATAAAATAGAAAAAGCTGAGTTTTAAATGATTTCAAACAACATCAAGTCCTATCTATAAACTGGTTCTTTCCTTGCAATTTTTTGCTTAATTTGTTATAGCGTTCGAGAAAATCGGTAAAAAAATGCAAAATTGGTGCGCCAATCTTTGTCTTCAAAAATTTGGAAATCAGACTATTTGTCTGATTTATTCGTTAAGAAATCTTGTATTTCTTCTTTTAAATTCCAAACCCGCTCAAATGCATATCCACAAATTAACCATCTTACTTTCGTGTAGTAAAGAAGGTCAGAATAATCTGCGTCAACTCCAAACAGAAATTCTTGGAATTGCCGGTGTACCAAGCCCCGAGATCGAATCGTATTATTAGTTTTGAAACCACATTAAGTACATAAGTAATATTTATTGCAGAGCTTTACAAAGAACGTCCTGGTGAATTATACAATGTAAAAATACAACATCGTGATTAGGATTCTGGTTCCGAAAAATACCTGAAAATCCCGAGTTTTTTCCAACCATATTTGGGGCTCCATCTATAGTTATATTGCATAATTTTGAAAAGGGCGCATTTAAATTTTGAAGGTTCGGAAAATTCGCTATAAATTATTTGCCCCGTCGTTTTTCCTTTTATCGGTTGCAGACAAGCTAGCTCTTCAGTAATATTAAATTCGTCATCGACGCTTCTAATGAAGATTAATAATTGTGCAGTGTCACTTCTATCCGTACTTTCATCCATCATCACTGAAAAATATTTAAAGTTTTCTATACGCTGCCTAAATTGAGTCGACAAGTTAGATGCAATGGCATCAATTCGCGTTGTTACTGTGTTTCGCGATAAGCTAACTCTTTAATTATTTCTGGACATAAAATTTTGCTCATACTCCCCATACAATCTTTCACAAATTCTCCTTCTGAGTATGGTTTGTTATGTTTAGCTATTTTATAAGCCACAACATATCCAGCCAGTGTAGAAGCCTTTTGAACAGTCTTTTGCTTTATAAGCATATTACGTTGAGCAGATATTGTTTTTAATAAGATTTCCGCATTTATTTTTTTTTCTGCGTCATTCATCAAAGCATATTTAGTTTTTGAATGCTTGGTGTTGAAATGGCGAGCAAGATTAAAATCTTTAAATACCGCCACTGCTTCATAACAAATAAGACATATTGGTTTACCATTGTATTTCGTAAAAAAATATTTCCAAATCCACTCTTCTTTAAACAAACGATACTCGGAATCGACTTTTCTTTTTTTTTATACTCCATTGTCTTAAAAGAGGTGTTTTTCTCAAAAATTTATGAATGTAAAGCGTTACGCGAACAAGTAAGAACAAGAGACAAAATTAACGTAAAACGTGCGGATCGGTCAGTGATAGCTGGCGAGTGGCGACTGATTCACTCGCCCGCGCCTCTCATTTAACCACGCTTTGCACACCGTATTATGCAACACATAACTACGCGGCTAGTTCAGCTTCTTCTGTAGGCTATATGCATCTATTGTTCTGCTAAGTAAAATCCACTTTAAACTTGTCGACCGTCGAAACGTAATTGTAGTGGGCCATGCACTATCCATGTCGATAAACCTTCAGCGGTCCGGATTAGATACTTTCACGGGCCGGAGTTGGCCCGCGGGCCGTACTTTGCCCATCACTGGTCTAAAGGCTCCTTCACACTAAGGCATTCACGCGTCGCGATCAAAGTAGAAAGGAGAGATGTTTTCGTTGTTTGATTCACACCAAAGATTTTCGTACGCGCGGTGGATTTCCGCTCATTAGGTGACGTTGAAGACTGTAGATGAAAATCGCACTAAGTAGTTGATTGTGACTTGTTAAGTATGGATCACAAGAGAAAAGAAATTTTTGTAATTTTGTTAGCGTTAAAAAGGGACGGGGAAAAAACGATAGTAAGTTTCGGCGTATTTTTCAAAAAAAAAAAAAAAAAAAAGCGATTAAGACCAACATTTAGGCTAATAGAGAAGATACGTGGGTCAGACAGAAAGCTATTTAAATTTTTTTCGAAAATCGCCACAAATTATATATTGATAACTTACTATTAATAATTGGGCCAATTTTTTCTAAAAGGGATAGTAGAGAGATAATATTCAACCAAAGGATAGATTGGCTTTAACTCTGCGGCTTATACAAATTTCTACAAATGTGAATTAAATAGTTCTGAAATTTTTGATGCTCTTACAAATGTTTATTTACAATAATTTAAATAAGAATATGTTACGTTTAAAGCAACTTCTTATTTGCTGTATTTGAGGAGCATTGAATCTTTGTCATGTGACAGAGATTCCCAAAAAAATAGGAAAAAAAACATTTATTATTTTGCGAAAGAACTGTCAAATTAAAAACAAAAATTAAGTTAGTTTTTCTTAACATATATCATTACTCTTCAAAATTATGCATGTTTCTATTGGATATGGGTACATAATTAACACTTTCAGGTGCTAAATGTTTGATGAAAATAATGTACTAGGGGTAAATAATTACAAATATTTTAGATAAACCTCACAAAACTATAACTATTGAACAAAAACTGGTACATATTAATAATATTAAACACTTTATAAAATAAAGGGTGTCCACGAAGTTTTAAAAAATAGGAATTTCATATTTTGCTCCATCACCATCACACTTCATGCAGCATGATAGTTCTTGAAACATGATTTTTTCTTCCCTAGGAACAATGGAACTTTGCAGACACAACACATCCATTTCGAACAAACTTGGGAAAATAAATAAATGCACTTTATCTTATAGTGTTATTCATCCTTCAATTATAACATTTTCAGCTTTTATTAATCTAGTTTCTAATTGACAAATCGTCAACTTTAATATTACAATAACCAGTTACTAAGTATCCCCGCGTCACTTTACGTTTAATCAATCACTGTTAGCAACAGTAGTCTAACCTCTCTCCCTAACTCGAAAGTTTTTTCTTTATATAAAATACTCTTAATTTACACATTCCCATATCTTCTTCGAAAGAAGGCTTTCCATAGATTAAATTTTAAAGACCCATTTTTCCTCAAAAATACTGTTAGTGAGAAGAATACTAATCCCTATTTATCTGAAGAAGAATCTAAATACATATTTAAATTTAATCGGTGCATCTCCATTACAGTCAATAGCACAGTACACTCCATTCAGGCTAGGACCAGGAGAAAACCCCTTGAGGATAAAACCCTGACCGTGCACTAATACTTAAATATTTAACAAATCGTATATCTTACAATATCTTCATGAGATCCTTCACAAACAAGTGGGGATTCAGGGTCGCCATCTTGAAATGAAAGTAGGATCAATACCACACACACACACACATACATGAAATTACATCCATACATTAAATATCTTTAATCAGTAATATATATACGTTGACAAACTTTAAACACAATCAAACTTATATGTATAATACTAATCAATTTTAACCCTTTAAGTGTTCCAAACGTCTTTTTCTGCCATCCTGAGATGCTTCAAAAACGCACCACACGTTTTTTCCCATAAGACCGGGGACTCACCAAAAATGCACCAAACGTGTTTTTTCCTCCTCAAGTAACAGCTTCGAAAGTGTTAGAGACGTCTTTTTCCGAAATCCTTTCCCCCTTTAAATGCTTAACATCTTGAAGGATAATTAGGGAGGGTTGGGGTGACACAAAGGACTCTGACAGGAAGTTTTATGGCTTGCCCCGTTCTTCCCCTGCAGCAATCGTAAAAAACTGGGAAGAATTTAAAACCTCCAGAGCGTACGGACTATCAGTTAAAGTTTGTAAGTAAACTTGACTTGAATTTTTTTTGGGTTTGAAATAAATAAATTCTTTGATGTAGTTTTCACGATCTAAGCATTTTTATACATTTTTCATTTAAATCATTTTTTAAGTTCCATCACATAAGTAATATAGATGATATACTCACTTTTGATTTAATATTAATTTGAAATTCAACGAATTGGGAAGAAAAAGGGTAGCTTGATAAAATCACATTTTTTTCTTTACCTTAAAATTCTCAAGTAGCATTAAGTTTTTTTATAATGTATCTCTAAAAATATCTATGATATATCTATATTTAAATTCAAAGTATATATCAAATAATGAGGATGATTTACAGTTTCGTTTTTCTTATTTTAAATTAATACTTCTAAGTTTTTTTTAAAGGAATTATTTCGTTTGTGTCAAAAATTTATAAAAAAAAAAAGGTTCAAAATTTAAAACCTGTTAAACTTTTAAAATTCTAAACATGAAAAATTTTTAAGTTTCTGTACAACAGAACTTGCAAAAATTTTGTACGCATTGATAAAAATAGCAGCAAAAAAAAACCTATTTAAATCCTTTAGTTTTTCATAATATCAAAGCCAGGTGTTCAGAGTATCTTACATACAATTCCTAGTTTTGTATTGTTTAGATAACGAATTATAATAGAATTTTTAATGTCTGAACTTCAGTTTCCTTCAAAGAGAATGGGAACAACAAGCTCAAATTTTTAAGCTTGAATCTTCGGGCAAAGAGAAATGAAAAGCACCTGGACAAATGTACAGTTGACATTTGCGTCAATAAATAAATATAAAGATCCATTTTAAATTCAAGTTAAAAAACAATCTATTTATGCAAAATCTCTTATAATTTAGATTCTATTATAGAGGTTGGCTGAAGAACAAGTAATTAAAATTTGGACATTTTTGTAATCTTAACCATACAAAACCAGGAATTTTATATTAGCTGCACTGAAATTCTGCATTTGAATTTCGAAAAATATATTTATGTAGGTATCTCGCGTACGCAGTTGAAAAATATTTAACATAAATACTAATAATTCTTTGAATATTTAAAATTTAAAATTGAATTTTTTATATATTCCACTTCTAATATTTTTTCATTTATTCCGTAAATTTCATACAATTTGGTTGAGTGAGTGAGTGAATATTAACGTCGCTCTGTTCAGCTACACTCGAGAACTTTTGGCGACGAACCTCGTCATTTTGAACCATAGTCAAGTGACGAGGATGACACCTGTGCTAGCACCTCTCTCCTTCTCCTAACTACCACACCACACCAACAGAGGGACGTTTCAGCTCTTGACAGACTTAACGTGCATCGTTCCTCTACACGGCGGTTCTTCAGTGGTAATGGGCTCGAACTCATGATACGCCAGCCACGAGTCCGTTACCTAGAAAAGGTTTACCTGTTTCATTAAAAGATTCTAAAGTGAAGAAAGTGGAAATTATTGCCTTCCAAAAGGGAAAAATGTGTGTTTTGAAGTACAAGGATAAAAAACCCTGCATATGATTAGCATTTTTCATAACGCTGATATGATGGAAGTGAAAGCTAAGAAACGAGATTCTGTGAAAATGAAACCAAAAGCAGCGGAGTTTTATAATACCACCATGGGTGGTGTTGATAGATCATACCAGTGTCTATCCTACTATCCTGTTGCCCGAAATCAACAAAGGAAATACTACAAGAAGATTTTTCCACATTTGTTAAATCATATTGTGTGGAATTCCTTCACTATCTATAAAAAAAATGGCGGTATTTTAAATCATATTGGTTTTCGAATGAAACTGATTGAACGATTGATAGAAGAAGGAAGTAGTAATTCCGATTCTCGAAACTTTGTTACCTCTGAAATTTCTGAAAATGTAGTCCGTTTAATTGGAAGGCATAAATGGAAATATGTGCTTCATAATGGCTTCACATGTGGAAAGTGACTCTTCAAGAAAAACAAACACCACGAAAATGTGTCGTATGCTACCTTAAGAAAATGATAACGGAAAACGCATTCGAAGAGAAGCACGTTTTGAATGTAAAGACTGTAATGTTGGACTGTGTGCAGCGCCGTGTTTCGAAAAATATCACACTGTGACAGTGCTATAAACGACGTATATCAATCAATCAATGACGTATCTATCAATGTATACAAATCTTTTTTCTTAAAATTAACGGTTTAAAAATGTTTTGAACAAATATATTTGTTTTTGCCCTCTATATGCATATGTACACTTCTAGCTTCAGTAATGTACAATTGTTTAGATAACTTTTGGCTTTGTAAAAGGTATTTTGCTTTGACTAAACATTTATAGCAAATTTTAATAATATTTTGTATACTTCTTTGATAATTTTTGCTATTTATACCTGTTTAAATTATTATTTCTAAAAGTTTCTTTGCAATTGTTTGTAAATTGAACAAAACCTTTTCTTACACAATTATGTATATTTGAGGATGAATTCTGATTTATTTTATATTTAGTAAATACAAAAATTTTTGTAAATTGCTTTTTCTTTGCAAATTTATTTGTTTTAAAGCATGCATATTTATATAATGAAATTTCAAACAACCCAAATTATGTGTCGGGCTTTTCCTCCATTAAAGGCTTTTAGGATTTTAGAAATCATCTTGTAATTATTCATTATATATTTAATAAGGAAAAATATTTCCATACATAAATAATTTTGGTCCCGTAAGTATATAATTGTTTTTAGCTACAGTTTGTAAAATTTATTGGAATTTGTTGTGGGGCCGGAGTTTTACAAATTATGATTGTTTTTGACTGCACTAAGTTATATATTTATATTTCATTCTTTTTACATTATGAGTAGAAGTCATAAACAGTAAAATAAATTTTTGTTTTATATTCAAATTATGCTATTATATTGATTCTGAAAATAATAAGTTAGTTTGACAAGCCATTATTTAACAATTTTAAAGCATTGAGCATTTTGGAAGTTTTTTAAAACTTTTATAAAATACTAAATAATTAAAAATATTTAATTATTCTAAATGATTTATATTTCTTAGATTATTGGAAACAAAAAGTATAGAATTTAAAATCTATTTCTTTGTTGGATTTTAATAATTATTTTTATAGCTAAACCTGGAAAAACACGAAATTTTTCAAATATTAACTTTAAGATTTTTTAAAAAACATAACTGGAGCTCCCAGTCCTAAATCCATATGAACTTTTATGGATCATATGTTTGGGAGTATTTACAAGATATTTCAAGATTAGAAAAAAAAGCGTTAGGGATTAGAAAACACATTTTCAAAATTAAAAGTCTGAAAAAAACACATTTATAAAATTTGGGAAGGCAAAAACAAAATTTAATAGTGTCTGTAAAGCTCTAATTTTTAATATGTTATTTTCCAACTTATGTTCTACATCCAAACACTACTTGAAATAATTATGACTGAAAATATCTTTTTTAATTCAAAATATTCTTTTACGCAATATTAATAACATTTGTTACTTTGATAGATTATTCGGTTTCATCTTAACCTAATATTTTCACAGGAGCTTTAAATACACAAAACATTTATACACACAAAATAATAGTGATATAAAGGTAATCCCGAAATCACCAAGTTTGTAAATAATGTCAATTTTTTTTTTCTAAATCGGGTAGTTTAGCAAGTTTGGGTTTTTGTTGCATGACTTGAAAATACTATAGTAGTACTATAAAATATTTACTATAATGTAGTTTAGACATCAGGGAAATATTTAGTTCTTTCTACAACATTTGTATTCAGAACATTTACATTTTGAAGTCTAATTGTAACATCATCTGTGAAAGCTGGATTTTAGATTTATAAATTTCAGTCCGTATTCCTTCCTTTCAATGTTATTTCTCACAGAAGCCTGCTTACATTTTTGTCATGCCATTTCTCAACAGGAAAAAATTAATGAAAACGAAGTAAAAAGCTTTTAAATTATATAAATTATGTGTACAAATAAATATAGTGGTCTTTAAATCAATCTTAATTAAGTAAATGTGAGAGAACTCAAAAGCTTCAAAACATAGCAAACATAAATGATTTTAGAAATTAAAATTTCAGTTAATACCCATTTCACAGGAAAAAGTGGCTTGTGTTCAAAATTCTTGCAATATAGAATGAATTATGAGGATGATGAATTTATACTGTTAATATTTAAGAATAAAATAACAATTTGTAAGGTTCTAATCCTGGAATTAAGGATACATCTCTAAATGTTAAAATTGCTTATAAATTTCTTATATTATTAATTGTCAGTTAATTTTACTTATGTAAAATGTTTTAAGTGTACTGTTTTTAAAAGACAAAATTAATCAGTAATGCACACACATCTTTGCAATGACTGAATTGAAAGATGTAGTTACGGATGACAATTTCCAATTTATAAATATATGCGAATATGCATTTAAAGGATGCAGAAAGATGAAAGAAACGGAAAGATGAAAATCAAATCTGAGTAGAAAATAGGAAGAAACGCTTTTGCATTTAACACATTTAAGAAAAATATATTTCCTTATTAAAATTATTGATTGAAAGTGTATTATGTGGTTCGACACAATGCTGAAGTGGTGAGAGTATTATTTTATTCTTAGTGCAAGTTGTTATGATGAGATTTGATTTATGCCGAAAAATTCATTCAACAGAAAAGTATAAATTTAAGATTAAAATTTGCATAAATTAAAAGTATTAAAATTCTTTAATGTTATTTTAAATTAAAAATATAATAAAATGCAGAAAGCCCAGTTTTATTGTACAAACTTCTTCATCGTATATATAACAGAGGTTCCCAAACTTTTTTGTCTCATAGACCCCTTGCCATGTTTTTCGGTTTCGGGTAGACCCTGCCTACCTAATATTAATTTTTTGCAAATTTATCAACTTAAATGTCTTTTTGATAATTGGTGCTACTACTTTCAAAAAATTAAATTTTTAACTGTAATGAAGTATAGTTCTGCGTTTAAAACTTAAGAAGCGCATATAATGAATTAAAGTTAAAACAAAATAACTGAACAAATGCTTTTAAAGAGAAGGATGAATCTGGTGTTTCAATTACAAATTTTCAATATTTAATACCAATCTTGTCAGGTTTAACCTAACCTTCCTTTTTCGTAAGTGCCTACTTCTTTCTTTTCCTTTCTTTTTTTGTTTTTGAGATTGGCAAACTCAGTGAAACTCCTCTCACAAGGAAAAACACATTTAAAAACTTTCTCATGATATTCCATATTTTGTGACAAATATCAAGTATGTCTTTTTAAAGCCAAAATTACTGACATCCGTTTCTATAAGATCTTCATTAGGACCTATTCTAATAAGTTCCTATTGCAATATGACACTTTTTTTTTCAAAGCGACTATTTGAAATCATTGTCTACTGCTGTATTACTAAAAACACAATCTCAAACTTAGTTTCAAAATCTGAGTAGGGGCATTTAAATGTTAAACGTAGGTTAAAATGTCCTGACAGACTGTGACAAATTTAAAAAATTCGTGACGTTCAATATTATACTTCTTTAGCTTAATTTTGGAAAAAAATGCTGAAATATTCCTTGTATTAATAAAATTTATGTTATCACCTAGTATGGTAGTCAACTTTTATGTTGTTAAACTAACCTCACTAAATTTAGTAAACGTCAAATTGGTAAAATCTGGTTCCCACTGGATCAAATTTTTTTAAAGATTAACGTCATGATCTGGTTTAATGAGAACCACGATCATAGACCCCCATTTACACCTCATGGGCCCCAAATTATTTTTTAACTCGCGGGGAACTCTTGCAGGTCGTCATAGACCCCTGGAGTGCATATAGATACCTTTGGGAATCATTGGTATATAATGATACCACATTTATTCTCATTTTGCTTTTTTAAAAAATGATCACTTTTACTTTTTTACCTCATAATTTTTTTTTTAAAAAAGAAAGAAAAAAAACAGGAAAATTTTTGGTTTGCGTTTTCTTAGTCTGATATTCAACAATGATTACAGATTACTTCTGTCTTGATCAAATCGTAATACCAAAATCAATTTTTTTTTTTTTTTTTAGTTTTAAAAAGTAATAGGAGAAAAAATTAATTTTCTTTTGCTTATTAAAAATATTTTTCAACTTTTAACTCGCCATTTCTTTAAATCTTTATTTTTTATCCTTTATTTGCTTGTTACTATGATTCAACAAATTGGATGGTTTCTGTTCGCCGTGATGTGGATCCAGCGTTCATCACACAATTTTCTCCCAAGGCAACAGCTATGAATGAGAAATCTCCCCTTTTCCAACAACACAGAAACCGAAAAGCAATAAAATCGTCCCCAACAAAAGCGCTTGTAGACTCCGTATCTTAAAGGGGGGAAGGCATAAAACTGTGGTGCATTTTCGAAGCGGTTCGCAAAAGTACACAGGAACCGTTTCGCTACCGCCAGCTTTGAAAAAGTAGACCGCTTTTGAATGAGTTTCAATTAGAGCCTCAAACCACCCAGAGGGTTAAATATATACTTTCACATACATAAGCACCATCTGGTTTTTTCACAAGCTATCCTTCCATTCGCGCAGCGCTGTTAGAGTTAAAGGT
>BMAO01011225.1:0-21290 GCA_019973975.1 Trichonephila clavata
AATCATGTTGTTGCAAAGCTACTTATTCTTGGATTAACTGATGTAATTGGAGAATAATACGAAAGATTAATGCATATTTAACAGTACATTTATAAATATGTAATTACTAGTAACAAATTATCAGTTCTCAACGTAATAATCTTTTTTTCAATTAATTTTTATATTTACATTATAACATTTAAACAAACTTATTTAGATTTCAAAACATGTTTCACTTAGCATTTAGAGGTACGTAATCTAAGCATATAAAAGAGAAACCTTTTTATTACTGTTTAAATCCCGAAGTAATTTTGTGTTTCTTGATTATGATGTTTGTGCATATTTTCAGAATTTAGTGGATTCGTATTCCCTTTTTGCGTCAGTCTATTTACTACTATTTATTTGTTTTTTCCAGTTGAAAATGTAATTTACATATATATATATTCTCTAGACATAAAAATAAAAATGTCTGGAGGAAAAAAAGAAAACTTATATTTTATTTATACTTATTTTTATACAACAGTGTATAGAAACATGATGCATTGTGAAAAAAAACATTTTAGTAAGGAATTTGCTTTATGAAGCTGTTTATGATTGTATTATATTGTTTAAGAGCAGTGTACTTCTCTTTTAAGTATTCTTTATACAGTTCACCCTGTAAGTTTTTTTAACCCTTCACTGCCAAGTTATTATGATGATTCGAGTATATATATTGTGAATTTTTTTTTATTACAAACACATATAAAATGTTTAGTACAAAATAAAACATAGTAAAAATATAAATTGATATTTGAATTAATACGTAGAAATTTTTAAGGTTTTGGAGCAACTACATATCATTGAGGTGGCTGCTGTTCTAAATTTCACTTTTAGATGAGCATTATTTTCTAAAAACACATAATAATGAATAAAAATGAATGCCTATTAGTAATTCAGTTTTGTGAGCTATAAGTGATACTTCTTAAGCACAATCTAACACCACAATCATTACACCAAAATCGTGTTTCTTTCCCTTACATTTTTTCCATTTGCATCTTTTTTGAATATGAATATTTACATTGTTTTTAGGCTCACATTTTGCAGGTGAAGGAGAAATATGGGATATAAAATATCGTTCAGTAAGCTGGGCAGGGTTATCCACTGCAGGAGGTCTGCCAGGATTCTTTCATCCAGAAGTTGCATCAAAATATTTATGAAAAGCTCTGCTACATCTCTTGGGCTCTAAGTTCTATGTATGTAATACGTTTCCCTGAATTTTTATTAAACGAAAATGAGGTCTAGAGTGTCATGTTTATTAAATGCGAAAATATCTTTTTGTGGTATTTTTTCTGGCATTTTCGAATTGTCGCATGAAGGGTACTTCCGGATCATAGGGACTTAAGCCAACTATTGTTAGATTGCAGTCAAAAATAGCCCCCCCCCTTTGGCTTGAGTATATCTTCAATCTTTTTATTTTTCAGGTTGATCATGGAAGCATCATGAATACTGCTCATTAAACACCATTTACTGAATTGAGCCCTAATTAACTTTTCCCGATACGTATTTAGGTACAAAAACAAGAAAAAAAATTACTCCGTATACTCACTGAAAAAATTACTTCGTATAATACTCGGGTGTGAGATTTAAGAGCCTTATTGCCGTGCCCCAGATTATCTCGGACATGACAGTTAAAAGGTTAATAGTAACAATGCTGAAAATAGAAAAAGTACATTAAAAATATTCCTACAAAAATTTTATTCAAGTCTACATTTATATTAATCATTTAATAGTACTGCTATAATATATTTTTATGATAGAATGTTAAATGGTATTTATCCATTTGATTCACCCATTAAAGTTTCTTAATGTTAGTTCATATGATATGATAATAAGTTATTACTTCTGTTACTATAAAAAACACATTAAAATTCGGTTTCTTGGTCATTTATTCGGCTAATTGGAAATGATGCATTCCTTGTAAATTTCTCATATTTTGAAACCTTTTAAAGTAAAATGTAGCCTTTTTATTTAACATTGAATCATAAACTTTTTATTCTGCATACGATGAATTTTGAGCAATTATGAACCATTATTGTTTAAGTTATCAAAAACTGCTGAGTCAGTTTTAGTACACTACTTGGTTCTTATTAATTATACTTTTATATTCTCGATCAGCTCGGGAAGCATCATGTAATTTTGATGCTTAAATGAGCGTCAGAATTAATAACTGTCTTCCGAATAGAATTCCATTCTTTGAAATCAATCTTGTCTTTCACACGGAGGTGCAATTAACTTCCTTGCGCGTTCTCTAAATACTAAATTTTCTCTAATGAGGAAAAGCAAGTAATTCTCTTTTGCGCTATTAATGAAAAGAGCTAAGTTAATGCATTGCTGAACACCCTTGAAATAAAAAAAATATGTTAAATCGGCGTTTTTCTCCTTGGTTGGAATATTTCTCAACATAATTAAGATTCGAAAAGAAAAAAAAACATACTGGCAAATAAATTACATTTTGCTGCCTTTTTTTATGGAAAGATATTTAAGAATTTCTGAAGAAATATTTGAGTTGATAAGCAATGTACCTTATTTATTCGAATCTAAGCTGCCTATTTTTCCGGAGTTAATGCTACTGAAAATCGGATGCAGCTTAGAATTGAAGGCAACACATTTGTTGGATGGGGAAATTTGAGTTTCCATCCCTTTCAAAGGGAAAAATTAGCCGTCCATTGTCGTCGTGAAGAGATTAAGATTTCAATTTGAATTTTTGAATAAAAACAATCGAAGAAAGTTTAATGTACTACCCTGTTCTCTTGATCTTATTATATGTAAATACTAGCTCTTTTTTCAACTTAAGAATAGACGGCGTTTTCATTCGAAAGGGAGGTTGATAAAGGTATAAAGCATAATTTTCATTGATTCTAAGGAATTATAGCTTGAAATTCCTAATATTTGGAACATTCTTCTATAGAATTACATTGATGTTTGAGGAAATTAATTTTGACAGTAACAAGTTTTTAAAATAATCTTAATAATCTAATAACAATCAATCAACCTAAACTTTTTACAATTAGCTACAACTCAACAATTTCAGAACAGCATTTACACATGAACTGAATTCCACTATGAATATATTAGCCTATGCAATACTATTGGTAATTAGCTGAAAAAGTATATATTTCATTAACCTGACTAAAATTTCGATAGAATAATAAAAGCTTTCGAATGACATAAGTTTACGTACTTCATTGTTTTCTATAAGAAGATGATAAATATTTAAAATTTATTGCCGCACATGAAATTTTAGTTTTAATTTATATTTATGACTTGAATCTATATTATTTAAAACAATTTTTTTGCAAGAGTTTTATTATTTTTTTAAAATTTTTTAATGTCTGTTTAGATATAGCATAAATAAAAATTAAAATAGCAGAGCTTCTAACAATTGAAACATCAAATAGGCGTGTTTCGTCATCAACAGTCCAAATGATGTTACCATAGTTTTTCTCATTTAAGTGTTATTACTATTTAAACAATTTTTCAAAGTTGGTGTAATTAATTTATTCCATAAGTTTATTTAAGGAATTCACCAGCAAAGCGTAATATTTTAACATAATAAAGTTTAAAATCTTTCTGTCAAGAGAGTTCAGTTTCATTTTAGAAACGTCTACCGAAATATCTTTCAAAAAAAAAAAAACATTGCTGTTTCGCATGATTTCATCTCGCAAGTTTACTACAGAGAATTTCGCTTAGCAACTAAATGTATTTTTTTTATTTAACTTTATTTCTTCCATTCCAACCGAAGGAAATAAAAGCTTATTCACTTTATTCTCCACAAAATGAAATCTGCTTCGGTATCCAATTGCAGTCTGCAACTCCAGGGGGATTGCAATGTGATAAATAAATTTACGCTGCTCGGCCTTGGATTGCAACTTTTACTTGCGATACATTCGGATGTCTTTAGAGACGTAAAATGTGCTTCTGTGTTCTCTTGATTCTTTTTCGTTTCTTTAGAATGTGTGTCACACTTAGTTTATGGAGGTATTTTACAACGGAAACATGTCGCAAGGGTCACTTAAATTTTACGCATTATATTAAGGTATCCGAAAACGTTGAAAATGACCAAATTCAGCAAGACAGATATTTTTGTTTTTTATTTTATTGAATAGAGCTACCTTTTGACTTCACGAAACATACTTTTTTTGTTTCAACACTACCTAGATGTCAAGTTACAATCAATTTTATAAATTTAGAAACACCTGAAGTGGGTTTTTGATCTATTAGAAATGGGCATTTAAATTGCTCAAAATCTATCATGGCGAGTCTGATAACTCAAAATATTACGAATGTATTTCTATAAAACTTTTTGAACCCGATATTTATGTTATTTTCTAGAGAATGTACTAAAATATTTCTTATTGTATGAATATTTTTTGAGTTATGGCTTGTTATTTAAATAATGGTCTCCTAAAAAATGTAACATTTCTTATAATGCTTACTCAATAAGCTCTAAAATTTTCAAATTTTAATAAAAAATTAAAATTTTAGAACATTTCCTAGATAAATGCATCTAATTTGTTTTAGTAATACTTTTACTAATATATGTTTATTGCTTTTTTTTCTAACTGCTTTGAAGTTTTTTAAAAAAATTGCTCAAATTTCACTTATAATTGTGATTTTTGTAAAATTCAGGTAATTTATTTTAAATTTTGATAGTTTAAAAGTAATATTTTTTGGTATTGAGTCCTAAAAGAGCATTTATAATGTTTTAGTATGCTATTTTGTTAAAAAGTACTCCGAACGTGTTCGGATACCTTAAGCGAACTTGAATTCCAAGCACCAAAATTTTTACCCTTTGTCTTGTTGCAACTATATGAAAAGGAAAAGTGAAAAATGCACAATTCCTTTCATATTTTTGTTACCTGTTTAGTGTAATTTAACCCCCCCCGTTTTTTTTAGAGAGCCCAGTTAAATTCCTTAATGGGTTTACCTTTATTTGTCAGAATTGGTACATAAATGCAATTTAGTGGTTTAGAACGCAGAGATATACTTTTTTAGCATATCAGAAAAGAAAGATGAATATTTTGCGAATCACACTGTTACCTTACAGAAAAAATATTCTGAAATATGCAAATTATGTTGCAGGGGAGAGAAATGACATCTCGAACAATGTATGTAATGAAAGATATGCATCGGGTTTATCACTAGAAGATCGATTTTAACTGTTGGTTGTTTGAGAGAAAATCGTGTCTCTGATTTAGGTATTTTTGCGTTTAATACTGATAAAGTCGAACTTATTTCATATCAGAAAGGGCTTACAAATGACGGTAAATTAAATTCCATATTAAATGTAAAATAAGCGCATCTTTATTCTGTTTGAATTACATATTTTATATATAAATTTATGAATATCTTTTAAATTTAATTTTATGTTTTACTTTTTAGTACACAGTTACACAAAGCTTCTTTGTATATATTTAAGAATTTTTGTAACAAAAGTTAAATTTTATTTGTATTTTTATTACATAAAGTATCTTTTTCAAATGATTACTCATAAAAGGAAAAGTTTGTAAAAAATAAAAATACATTTTTGAATCAGGACCTTTCTCAGCTTTAAATAACTTAAAAAATTTTTTTTGAAGAAAATCCTTTGCAAATGCAGCGTTTTATTTGAATAAAGTTATACTGGAAATCTCGAAAAGAATCATAACTTAATCACCAGTATTGTATCTGAGTCAAACACAGCTTTGAGTTGATTTATTCATCCATTATTTCCTGTCTTACACCAGCAAAAGAATACGAGGCAAGTGAAGCTAAAATAATAAATAAACGTCTCGTGTATTATTTTAACTTCTGAAAAGCTTCACTTTATTTTTCAGTTACAGCAGCTGCTTTCCATCATCCAGTAGTCTCTGATTGTTAAACAGAAAAATTTTCCTTTCCCGTTTGAATGATTGATTTTGCTAATGAGTCAGTGAAGGACTTTTTTTTTTTTTATTTGAACTCTTTCACTGGGCAATATACAGTAGCTTTCAATCATTTCTTTTAGCTCAGTTCTCATTTCTTCAGGCAGAAAAGTCTCGGATCTCTTCTTGCAACATTTTACATAGAAGAACACGTTTCATTGTTGCAATGTTTAAAGAGCTTTCACTATTTGAGAATAATATTAAAGTCTATACCAGTTATAAAAAAAGTATTGTATTTTGTGTGTGTATTTTTAATGAAAATCGTTCCATTTTATTGTATTGCTATAAGTTTCCTATGTATTAGCAATCGAAAAATCCAAATAAGAAATATTTTTAAAATTTAAACATTAGAAAGCTACTTTCATGTTAAAATGTTCTTTGTCAAGAAATTTAAGAAAAAAAAGTTTTTGCTATGCTATATTTTTAACAATTCTCTTAAAAATGTTTAAGTATTTAAATAAGAATTAACATGTATGCCTTCAAGAAAATAATCCAGATGATGTTTACACATTTTTTTATGATAATATATCTATCTGAAGTAATATGATACGTTTTGATGAGATTAGATTAAATACTAGTTTAATACAAATATCATTGCCTTAATTCCAAATGAATATTTTTCGATTTTATCAATTTCTGTTACCTAAGATCATTACTTGACTGATTTAGAGTTGAAAAATTTCTAAATAGCTGTCCATTTTATTGTTAGAGGTGATCAAATTCATCCTATGATATCAAAATGAGATTCATTTTAAAAATCTCAACTTTGGAAGAACTTAGCAGATGTATTTAGTTAACTTCTCTTTACTCCAATATAATTTGTACATTTCCTGAGAATTTTTGCGAAAGATAATATTAACTGGAGCTCACTTCACGATTCAGCTATAATTGTGGAATTTGAAGCATTTTTAAATACAAATATTAATTTCAATATCTTTCGTAATGTGCTGGGAAAGTCGGGGAAAAAGGATGTTTGCTCTAATAAAATATTTTCATCATTTAAATACTTTCAACTTTTGTGCTTCTTTAAAAATTCTCATTTATATCAACAATGTGTTAACCATATATTTTATTTATATACAGACATTTTATGTAGAAATGTAAATGTCAGTTGTTCAATAAACTCTCAGTTGAACTTCTAAAATAACTACTTTCTTAATTAAAATAATTCATGACTGAACAAAAGCAACACTGACGATTAAGCCGTAAAACCAATCTGATTAAAGTTTGCTAAAGAAATTAATTATTGATAGAAAACACTAACTAATGTTTTAAAAAATTTCCAACAAAATTGCTAACGTGAGCGAGATTAAAAAGTAAATAAGAATTAGAATTTTCTTAAAGGTCATGCATAGCACACAATTAGCAGCTCTCTTCCTTTCTCTTTATCAAGAAGGAGAAAGCTTGTTTGTTAGGAAAAAAGTTACTTAAAAAGTACTTTTAGCGAACCTGTTCTGAGAACATAATCGATATTTTGACACAGGTTTAATGTTCTATTAATCAAATCAGCATTGTATATGAACATAGATGAATAGCTGAAGAAGTGTTTTGATGTAGAATTATAAAAAAAAAACGAGTCTTACAGTAGTTGCATATATGTGTAACATCTGACTTATTATCATGGTAAATACGCAATAGTGGCTTTAATCCTGAAAGAAATGAATCGGTTAGGACAGGAAATAATTTTCTATCGAATAATTATATCTTTAAGGAACACAAGGAGTAATGCAGTTTTTTATCAAAAATATTTATTATTGTTCAATTTGGGGAAGAGCGGAGACAATAGATTTTTGAAAACTAAAATATGACACATATACTTGTGATTTCAAAGTATTTAAAAACCGTTGAAAAACAGCGTCAATAACAGTACCACTGTTAGTTGCCGAAACATTTCGATTAGTATTCATTTCGAGCTTGAGTTCATCTTTCAGAAAAGCAATGAGTGGCTCAGCTTCTGGCAAACTGAATTTAACTTTAAAATCACCACTCAGAATCAAGGGAAGCCAGTGATAGTTTTTTTTTAAAGAGCAGAACCTCCTTCGGTATACGGTAAAAGTACAAAATGCAGGAAATCTTTCATTTTTTTAACTGTTTGATTCGGAGAAATGTATGCGACCACCAAAATGGCAAGACTTGCTGGTATGTGCGGTAGGCGGGCGTCTTAATTGCTAATACAGTTGGACCCACAGACGAGGGTAGTGAAGAGATACCGTCAAGCGCATGCTTAAAAGTTAGAAATATTAGAGAAAATCAAAAATATCCGTTTATTTAATTAGTTAGTTTTTTTTTAAATCGAGAAATCTTTTTTAATCACAATTAAAAATATTATATTGACAGCGACAGGAATTAACCTCAAAGTATGAAAATGATAAGCACTTAAATATTTATTCAAATAATTCCATATTACTTACTCCTATTTTTTTAAAAAATGATGAACTTTGTCAGACGCTCAACAAGAAATATAATTGTTAATATATAGTTTACATATATATAAATATATCCTCAGATTTCCCACACAACGAGCCCTGAGACTTTGACATTTGAGCGTAACAATCACAAGTTTATTCTGGATGAAGTCTAATAAGACTTGCCGGTATGTGCGGTAGGCGGGCGTCTTAATTGCTACTACATTTGGACCCCGAGACTAGGCTAGCGAAGAGACACCCCCAAGGCACTGAATTGGTCAAATCAAACAGCGCATGCTACCCCCGACTTCCTGTTACGCATTTCCGCCCCTTTTCATGAAATCACTTCAACAAATATCCAGCAACCGAGAGTAAAGATGTTACACATCAATAAGAAGCAGTTATGTGTTTGAAAAGCCCCAGAATCATTAACTTCAACACACATATGTTGAGAAGTCTGTGTCTATTGTCATGCTCTATTAAAATACTCTAAAGCTCTTTCAATACGTATAATACACAACGTTTCCTCCTATATGTATACATACTTTCTGGAAAAAGTCATGATAAAAAAAAGATGTTTAGAAAAATAGTTTACTACAGCTATTTCAACAAAATGAGAATATCTATTTTGCATCTATTCGCAAAAAATATAATTATAAAAAAAGGTAATCCATTTATACAGGCCTAGATCTACTACCACACACCATCCTTTCTTGTTTAGTTGAAAAGTGGCTGTCGGTTTGTGTCTACGTTTTTGAGATTGTGAGTTACACACATTTATTTGTTACAGGTTACCGTTTGTATTTGGCATTGCTACCTGAAAGGTCGTAAGCGTGGCCTACTTTTGAATAATGCCCCAGGGCCTCAAGACGTCATTGAGAGAATCCAATGCCCTGAAAAATCTAGAAATTGCAATTGACAATGGGAGTTCCATTGAACTCACTTTGCACTTGTAAGAAATTGCTTGCCTCCGAACTAACAAAAATTATCCATCTCATTCCACAATCCATACGTTTATGGCTACTATTACCTCACACCTAATAAATTTTACCCTATTCTTCCGATAAGCAAGGTGAATGTCATGGATTAATAGGATTATTGTCATTTCGCTGACACACATAATCCTTCGTGCACTTATACCTCTTCCCTCAGTCACAGTCCTGCAGATTCACAAGTATACTTTTATCTATTTTATTCTGAATATGTGCACCTTTGGTTCAGTACTTTTTGTAAGAGATGTCGAGTTCTCTTATTTTTGCATTCGGGTACAGTTAACATGTCACAATCCTTTGAGTTAAATGCTCTAACTGTTAGGTTTTTAAGTTCTTCGAGGTTGCTGATTAAAGTCAGAATCAAATAACGGTTTGGAGAAAGTGAATTGCTGTTGTGCGTTTCATCCTGAGATACATACGAAATACGACAGATTGAGAAACAGAAACATACAGTACAATATCAGAAAAATTATAAACTTTATTACAAACGATGATCCCAGCATAGAACAGAAGGAGGGCGGTTCTTTCCATTCGAGATGATAATTAATCTCAGGCGAAAGACTAACTTCTTTGCCCGAAGATACATCCATTTCTTACTCGGGATTCCAACCCGAACCCCCTTGATTATAAGTCGCGTGTCATAACCACTATACTGGCTGGGTTGCTAAACTAAATATTGAATGGTTAGATAAATTTGGATACCAAATATTAATAGAGAAGCCCTTTTTTCTTTTATTCAATTCCTACTATTAGCTCTTTCTCTCTGTATATATTTATCTTATTCAAATTTTATATCGTTAACAAAAGGTATTTAAAGTACTTAATTGAGCTGAAATTTTATATACACAATTATTTTGGAGGACAATACAGTAATTTAATTATAATTAATAAAATTAATTGATTTAAAGAATTACAAATACAGCCCCGTTGGCATTATTGTTGGCGACTTAGCGACCGTTATGGTGACGTGTATCGGATCTTGAGAAAAGGTTTATTTCTTACATTTAAGAGCACTCATTTGAGCTGAAATTTTCTATACACTATTGTTTTGGGTAACAATACGATAATTTAATTATAAATAATTCAAATTAATTGACTGAAATTAATTATTTAAAGAATTACAGATACAGCCACGTTGGTTTCATTTTTAGCGACTTGGGTCAAAACTTTAAAAGATTTTTTTTTCCTTATGTTTCAAAGCATTCAGTTGAACTAAAATTTTAAATACACGATTGTTTGGAATGACAATACGATACTTTAATGATAATTAATAAAAATTAACTGCCACTTAATATTGTGACTCTGTCATATGTGTATACATAATTATATTAATTGTAATTATTTAATAAAAAGTAACTAAAATATTTTTTTTGTTGAACTAAGTAGGAATTGACTTAAAAACTTTTTTTATATCACTTGTTTTAAAAAAATGATTCAATGTCTTGTTAACAATCCAATTCAAATATGAAAAACATCCTTAAAAATTTTCTTACAACAGCAAAAATAATCATTTTATTATTTGTTTTAGAAGGGTTTCAGTATAACATTTTTTCTTGTACAGAAAATTAAGTCATCAAAACTTTGAGTGGATACAGCAGAAATGATGTTTACTTTAGACGAATAACTTTCAAGTCCAGCAGAATCAGATGTATTTTGATTATCATACACGTGTAGTTCATTTGATTTTGCAGATTGATTAATTAAGTAGAATAAATTGACTAAATAAGGGAAAAATGACATTTTTGTTTTTAAATAATTTTGTCTTTTTCTATAAATATTTCCTAGTTTCTCAGAAGGAATTGTCAAAGAAGATACTTTCTTCAATATTATTCGCTTGATCTAAATATATATAAATAAAAAATGAAAAATGTATAGGTAATGAAAAACTCTTTGGACACCACAAGTTTGATTAATATATTCTCAAGAATCTTGAAGTATGTGCGGTTCTTAGAACCTTGGCAAATATATATAAAACTGTCATCTAAACAATCTTTTAAAAATTCCTTCATTATTCAAACTCCATTTTATCCTTATTTAGAGAAATTCATTAACATTCTCAGTATGTTCACAGTACATGAATTTTAATTAATAATCAAAGTAAAAAAAAGTATTTGAACTTCCTTTTCAGAAAATGTGACAGTATCTATCTAAATAAATTCTTCCCCGTGACAAATATAAGGAGAGAAAATTACTTCACAGATTGTTAATTTCCCGAAGCAACGTCTGGCTCTTGAAGACGTTATGTATTATTTTCACACCATTTAATAAATTTAAATAAGTGAAGAAAGAGTTTCAGCTCAAAGCAATATATTTGGTTGAGTGTTAATGGTAGATTACTAAGATGTTTCTAGAGTTAAGACTAAACTTTGGTATTTGCGAACCTTACCAAAATGTTATAAAAAATGAAAAAAAAAACTTTTAAAAGCTTTAACTCAATAATTGGAAAAAGTTATATTTTAGAGAAATCTTTGCATCTGAACACTAAAATTTCTGAATCCATGAGAAAGAAACAACTAAAATTTTATTTATTAAGAATTTTTTGAGCCTTCTGTACCGTAAAATACATCTAAGAACGTTTTTGCAAAACAATGGGAATGGGAAGGAGTTACAAATAATACACATTATTTTAATAATTTTTTCCCATTTCCTAATACAAATATTTTTGAGAAGATTTTTTTTATTGTGAATATAATAAATAGTACATTATAAATTGTTATACATACGTCCAAAATAAAATATATGTAAAATTTATAAGAAATGTTTACCAGTTTGAAAAGGAATGATCTTTACACATTAAACATAAAACATAATTACGTATGTGTTGTTGTTGTTACTTATGCCACCTTATCAACATCAGATCAAGGTCCACGAAATTCATCGCGGCTACGGGCTAGATTTTTACGCCTGTCGTTATCTTAAGCTTTGAGCACCATGCAGGTGACAGTACGATTTCACTCGTTTCTACCCCAATTTTGAGGGAGAATACCCTGGGGTTCGGTAAAGAACCTCCCACATCGTATGCGAACATATATAAGATAAAATGCATCCTTTAAGATTCATTTCGTTACTGTTACATACTAATTACACCTGACCTACTAAATTTGATTACACGTTTTGTTTGCTTAATAATGCACATTTCTGTCGCAACATTTTAGTAAAAAAAGAAAAAGGAAAAGAAATTTTCGTTTGAAAACATACAAAATGCTACTTAATAATTCGAAGAACATGGAAAATGTGAAAATAAATTTTAAAAAAAGGAGGAAAGATTAATTTTAGTAACGGAATCAAATGATGGCAAACATTTTTTTTTAATGAAATATCGGGGAAATATCATTTGGTTTATCTGCTAACTAATATACTTGAAGGATTTTAACAGTAAGCTTTTAAAACAATGCAAACAAAGTTTTATTTAATATATTTTAAATGTTTATTGTTTTTCATTTACAAATTTACTCTCTTAAAAGAGAAATTTTCACTGGAGAAATTTATAAGTTTCAACGTTAAATTGGGGGTAATTATTATTTATAATAAATTACACACACAAACACACAACAAAGTGATATATAATCTGAAAGTTAATATGTGCTTTAATTCCACATAAACTAACAATTAAATGTTACAAAAATTTAAATTCAAGATGCAAAAACGTATACTAATTAAAACTTGTTTGATCACATATTAACTATATAAAGGGACACTAACTGAAGAAATATGTAATGTTTTTATTGAACTTCATGAAAGTGAGTACGAATAGTATGTATTATTATTCGTTTTTTGAAAAATTGCCATTTCTTTGAAACTATCAAAGGTTTTTGTCACATGTTTGCATTTACATTGCTCATAAATTATATTAAAGCTTGTTGTTGTAAATTAAATGTTAAATGATAGAGTGGCTGGTCATCTGAGAGATGTACTTTGTTTAGCTTGTAGAGTCAGAGTTATATATATATATATATATATATATATCGAAGACTTATTCAACTCTATTGCTATAGAGGACATGATTAAAGTACTTAGAAATGTTTGTATTAAATATTCATTAAATAAATTGATAAACTATGATAAATATAATATTATTATACAATTTGTTTTGAAAGAAAATTACATATTTCATAATAACTCTTATTATCAACAAATTAAAGGTCTGCCCATGATGGCCCAGCTAGTAATAGTCTGGCTAATATCTATTTACACTATTATGAGAATGAAAAAATTGATACAGACTCTTGTTACATTTTTAGATACATCGATGATCTAATTATTTTCAGTAATAAAGTTGACTTTACTCCTATATTTAATTATTATCCAACCTACCTGAAATTAATAAAAACCAATTGCAATATAGAGTCAGCAAATTTCCTTGATCTAGAATTAAAAGTTGAAAATAATATGCTAAAAAGTAATATTTTTGATAAAAGAGACTCTTTTGATTTTAATGTTATAAAAATGCCATATTGGAATAGTACTCTTCACATTTCAATTTTTAGAAATATCATTCTAAATTATATAAAAAGAAATAATGATTTAGTATCTGAAGAAGTATTGAGAATTAATTTTTATAAAAAATTATTTCAAAGTTGCCTAGACTATAACTATTTAGCTAATTTTATATATAAATATATGTCTTCAAAGTTATAGCTATTTAATTATTTTTATTTAACGTATTCATTTCTATTTAGTTTATAGTATATAATTTTCTTATTATATTTCTTAATATATTTAGTATATATTATATAATATTCTTAATTTATTCTTATATTAAGTTTAGTTACTAAAATATATATAGATGGCGCCATTATTCTTAGTATTGCTGTATTTTTTTTATGCATTGAGTCAGTACAATTGAGGAATCTGTATACATCGGGTAAGATTAGAGTTTCTTTGCTCATTTACATTATTGTTAATTATGGTTATATTCATTATTAACCTCTCTTGCAAATATTTTTGTTTATACATAGTAATTTAATATTGCAATTTCTATTCTATTGCTGTTATATTCACCCACGTGGGTTTTAAGCTTTTGCCTTAGTTTATATTGGGAGCTGTTGTGTCGAAAACATTTCTGCTGAAGGAGAAGGTTGAGATCTCACAAACTTTGTTTAATCCTGTTTCACTGTCCTAAACCAGTGACAGCTCGAGAAATCATAATAGTTTTCCACTGTAGCTACATTTCTCTTTTTTGGTTTGTCATGGTTCCATGTTCTTGGTTCTTCCGGTCTGATCTTAAGATTCTTGGGATTTATTAGTCCTCTTTTTAATTATTTACTGCTATATATATATATATATATATATATATATATACATATAGTGTTCTTTGTTCTGTATGCATGTCTTCTGTGTGTTGTCTACGAAATAAACCAAAATGCCTAAATGAATGGACTAAATCATTGGATTATATAAAAATATAATGGAAATATGATAGTCTACATACCAATGGAATTGAGGAATAAGGAAATATAACAATTATTTCATGGAAAGTACTTCTCATTCTTAAATATAATTAAAGTATTTCACGCATGATGTTTGACATTAATCCCTCACATATAAAATACGATAAGGGATTCATAAAAAAATTGTGATTTCCCCCCTCTAATAGAAAAACACCCTAGATGTTTTCGGAAATTTTGAATTTAAAAGTAAATTATCAATCTAATCGAAAACTTATGAGTGATATTTTGTAGATACTTTTGAATTTGATAAATAAGTTAACAAAATAATAAAAACATCATCAGAGGGATTTATTTTAGAATATTTAATAGCAACAACTGACCAGTCAAACTTTAACCGCAAATAATATTTTGATTTAAAAAAATATTATTTTGAAAAAACTAAAAGTAGTAAAAACAAAGAAATTTGAAATTATTAAATTTCTGCATATGAAAAGAGTTTAGATGACAGAAATATGAATTGAATCATTTCAAATTTTTCATTAAATAGGCAATTATTTTTTTATATTTGACTTTCCTCGAGTCCCTGGTACAATAGATTTTCTTAAAAAATCTAAAATTTTTTTCATCGTTCATGAAGAAGAGAATGGGTTAAACATAATTTACATTACACGGGGATTTTTGTAAAACGTAGGAAAAAATATTAACATGGATACATTTAAAAGGACAAGATATTTAAATGAGAATATCAAATAGAAAACTATTAAATTTTGAAATTTATTCCATGTTTATAAGAAAATGTAAATAAGAGATTATTTTCCAGTTTTCATGAATATAAAGCAGATAACTTTTTATTTTTTGTCTGAACAAGAGATTGATAATCAGGGCATAAAAAACGCTTTCCATGAGGATGATTGAGGGGTTTCCACTGATCATTATACATGCATTTTAAATATATCCTCTTCTCTAGTAAATCAGTCAACCGAAAAGATTTTGAACTACAAGAAATGATTTTTTGGCACATTCCTCAGCTTTGGAAAATTTTAAATAAAAATTGGTAACTTCTTTTTTTATGTCTCCAGAAATTATTGGAAATGGATAAGTGGATAGAAATAATATTGTGCGGTGTGTAGTGATTATAATTTATTTTACTAGATTTCAGTTTCGTATTTAATCAATACTTCCTAATGTACTTTCAATGGTTGGGAAATTTGTATGTTATAGTTGTGATTGATTTAACTTCCTCAAAAAGTGAGAAATTCCTATGACAATACATAATAAAACTCGTGTTATAGATACCTTAATTACTATTTTAAAAATGATATATTCTAATACAATTTTTATAGTGCTTTTATATAAAAACTTATCTTACACAAGCCTAAACGAAAAAAAACGAAAGAAAATCTTTTAATTAATTTCAGAACAGTTAGAGGAAAAGAATCAAACATACAAATGAGAAAAAAGTTACTATAATTAGAAAATTTAAAATCAGAATTTCTCAAATGTTATTTTTATAGATAAGCAAAAAAAAAATAATAAATAAATCAATATTTCTAAGTTACTATCCTCAATATCTGGAAAAATATATTTTAATTACTTGTGTTGAGTATATATAGCCATTTGTTTTGTTTCAAAACATTGCAGGACACTTCGTATAAAATTGACTAAATATCTTCTCAATATAATAATTTAATCAATTTGGCTCTTAGCAACGAATTTTTTCAATGTAAAATTGCTTTCTAAACAGTTATTTTACTACGTTCTATAAAATAGTTAATGAACATAGTAGCTGAATGATGAAGATCACAAGCACGTAGTAAAAGTGTTTCTTTCCTTCGAATAGTTGGTTCTGTGATCCTGATTCTATTAAAGATCTTTGGTGTAAAGGGTCTGCTTGCTTGGAAAAATCTTTCGAGGCTCAAAATCCATCAGTTAACGGGGAAGTAATTGAAGTATGTAAAGGTAATTTTAATAACTCTTACATACTTTATTTTCTATCATATCACTTAATTACTTCTCTTTTTATTTTTTTATCTTTTGGAATTGTATATTTTTAAAGTTTGGTTGTGTCCATTTTATTTATATATTCTTTTCTTAAAAAATTCAAATGCATTTTTGCATTTCTCTAAAAAAAAAAATTATCAAAAAAAAAAAAAGAAAAGAAAAGAAATACATTGTGCAGTGGGCTTGCCGCTTTTATAGGTTGCAAAAAAGACATTTGCATGCAAATATTTCCTTCACTTTTCGAGTGAAGATGGCTGCAAAACTTCGCGTGCATTTAAATAAATCGCTTCATAACGTTATGCGTGTATAAAAATGACGACTGTTTTTTCTGTATATATTTTAATAGGAATTTTTGGAATACGAAATAGTGTTAGTTCATGCAATGACAATCCAGAAATTGTGTGCCTTAAAAAAAACCTTGATATTTTGCATACTTTGGGCCATACATTTAAAACTATTTTTTAAAGCTGTCAAATAGAAATAACTCAGCAATAGCGATGGAAAGCTCTTCATACTTTATATAAGTTTCTTCTTTTTACAAAATAAATTAGCTATACAGATAAAATATATATTTATATTCATATATAAATCAGGTTGGGGTTCAAAGACAGTGCTGCATTTTTTTAAAGAAATATGATTTATAAACGCAGTGGACAGTATTAGAATATATGAATATTGCTTTTATTTATTTATTTTTATTTTTTAACTGCCTTAACTATATATATGCTAATTTTAAAAACTAAATACAAATAAAATGAATAAATAAGGCTTTTTAATCATGTAAGAATTCATAGTAAGATCGTTATACATTATTCATAATAGTATGACATGCATATAATAATCAATATGACTAAAGATTTTTAAGCAATTATTTCAAAGTAAAAAGTAAGTTAACGATATTTTAATAAGTTAAAAAATTTCTTTTTTCGTTCTTGTCATTTTAGGGGAATACAAAAAGTTCTTTTTCTTACAATCTATGAGTTTGATCAATTAAGGAATCGAATGTGATTTTTGTTGTATTTACATTTCCTCCAATCGTAATAATTATTTTTCAATGAAATTACACTTAAGGATCAATATATCAAAAATGAACTCAAAGAAAAGAAATGAATTAAATGGGTCTAACAGTATATCCGAAATATAATGTTACTATTTTTTAATATTTTTATTTATTTCTAATTTGTATATATTCAGTTACGAGCATTGAAAACATAACAATTGGTTCAAAGTTTTCAAAAATACAAAATTTTACTGCAACTTCTTTTTCCTTGCTATTGATTCTGTATAGATCTTTTCCATCAATATGATAAATTTTTTATAAAGTATAGTCTTTAAAAAGGAAAGTCTTCTTTTTTAAAGTTATTCAGTTTAAATAATGCAACAAAAATTTTTATTTATTTTTTACAGAGGCAATAACGCTTAAGAATCCGCAGAGTTTAATTTTAAAACACAACGAAAAAAATTTCCTTCAAAGGAAAACACTTTCGACGGCAAAAGAAACCTAAAGAGAAATTTTCCTTTGTTACTTTGTTTCTTCTTGTTGATACATAGAATCTGAAGAAATAAAGAGGTAGCGTTAATGATTAATTTAGATAAAAAAGGAATTATAAATAAATAAAAACGAGTATTAAATATACATGTTGAAATTTTTGAGAATATTTTACAAACAATTAATAAGAAAACTGATTTTTACTTTAACATTTACAGGAAAATAATACTTTAAATAACAATTTGAATATTACATGTATCAGAGTGGTAAAAAGCTATGGCATTTTTCGTTGCGTTAATTAACCAAGATTACTAAGGAAAATATTTTAATAAAGGAAGCATTTCAGAAATTTCTCAAAAAATGTTCCTTTAGTCATTTATTAATTCAGTATATCTTCCAACAAATATGCATATATCAAAGAGCAGACTTATAAAATGACTTTCAAATCACTTACACATTAATTATTAAATTCGCCAATGCAATTTCATTCTGATTTAAATCCCTAGAACATATCCAACACATTTATCAAAACTTATTAATCTTTCTATTAAAGATAATCTGTTTGAAGCAAAGCGTAACTAAATAATTTCCAACTAATTCTAATCTCTCTCTCTCTCTCTTATTCATTGGTTGAAAACAAACATTAACCTCCATCGATTCTTCTCTCAATATAATCAATGAAGCTTTAATTACTTAAGCTTCTGAAAATGTAAATTGCTAATTAAGAATTATTCATCCGGAAAATTAATTATTCATCTTATTTTCGAGCTATTTTGAAAGTTTCTTTCAGAGAAACAAGATTTTCAATAAAATACTTTCTCGACGTCGGATAAAACGTTAATAAAATTAGAATAAATCGAGAAGTGATTGAAATACTCATTCTCTCTCTTAAATATAGATTTTTTTTTAAAAAATTAACTTATATAGAAGAAGAGTTCCAGTTTCTCTTGTCCGTTCCTTATGCTCTTCATACTTCAAATAGAATTTACCTTTGACAGTCAGAGTTTCTCCGATTGATACAAATTTTTTAGTTAAGCTATTTCTTACTATGTATCAAACATTAGGTGATGCATATACATACAGGGTGCCCCGAAATTGTTGATAATCGGGCACGAGGTGAAATGATGAGGCATATCTGTTCTGGGGGGGGGGGAAGAACCCACTGCTCTTGGTTGAGGGAGGAGGAGCACATTTTTGAGAATATGGAAAATTGACACACTCCGTCACATCATTAGATACTGTGACCACACATTTCACAAATGTACAAGATTTTTTCACTAACGTCATCTAATATAGCCGAACTATTAGTCACATTTTGTAAAAGAATGCAGAATGGAAAGGATTATTATGGATATAAATGTAACAAGTGTAGTCCATTTTGGAATAGTCACTAAATGAGTCATCTTTTGAAATAATTTTCTTAGAGTAGTATGAAATATTTTTATTTTCATGAAGCGTCAAAGTTAGATGATATCGTTCTTTCAATCCGGCTCAAACTACGTTTATTTTAACTAAACCAGCAAAGGATTTTTCTCTATTTGTGATTGTGATTAACAGCATGGCTATGAAAAATTACCATAGTGAAATAATCACAGCGGATTGAGGAATTTGCTGTCAAATTATCTAATGATACGATGGAAGGTATCAACAGAGGTGTTTTATTAAATGAAGATGTTCCCCAAACAAAGTCCGTAGAATTGTTAAGCACAAGAAAAAAACAATTGTATCATTTTAGAATTTTAACTAAATGGGCCAATTTTTTGAGAAACTAGCCTGAAGTTCTGTGGAATATTCTTTTGATAGGAGTCATAGTTAGGTGGCATCTTTTTCTCAAATCCCAACTCACACAAACAAGGCTAATGTGAACTAAACCTGCAAACCATTTTGTCCTACTTGGGACTGCAACTAATAGTCTGGC
Source organism: Trichonephila clavata (assembly GCA_019973975.1). Taxonomy (NCBI): domain Eukaryota; kingdom Metazoa; phylum Arthropoda; class Arachnida; order Araneae; family Nephilidae; genus Trichonephila; species Trichonephila clavata. The sequence goes on from BMAO01011225.1 coordinate 20,117, forward strand.
TGTGTAAGATGACGTAAGTGAAAAAATAATAATTAAATTGGGAAATTTGGGGTCACAGTGTGATAGAGGGTGTTAATTTTCCATATTTTCAAAAATCTGCTCGTCCTCTCTTAGCCAAGTGCGGGGGGGGGGGGATTTATTTTTATTTTTCCTAGGACAGACAGGATCCTATCTTTCTCCTCTTCCCTAATTATCATCAAGTATCGGGACACCCTGTATGAAAATAAATGATGCACCTTCTCGAAATTGGGGTTTTTGAATTTGCATTTTCGCTATGCATAATATTGCATACTTTTAAATTTATACTTTATTACGAGTTTATTTTATTCTCACCGATTCTGCGTTTTATATTCATAAGCATTACGACTCCTTAAAGCCTTAACTGTGATTTGTATTCGTCAGTACCTTCCATTGGTGTTTATTTAGAGTCATATATCAAAGTCCATTCCTGAAACAAGATTTTAACACTAGATTGCCCAAGGAAGTCATTTTGACTGCTTTTTAATTTCCATTAGAAAAACAATTAGATATATAATGACACAATTTCTTAGAATATTTTTTTCAAGGGAATTAAATTATTTTATTGTTAATATTTACTAATAACTTGTTATATGACTGTAAATAATATAAAAAATGTTAAAGATTACTTTTAAACAAACTTTTTTACACATTACTTATTCTTTCACAATGCAGTCATTTTGACTGCTTCTAGGCAATATTGGTACATACTAAATTTCAGTTTTTCTAGGGTTAAATCCATTAATTTTAGTTTCGCGGTCTTTCATAACAGACAAAAGCAGTCTTAAGATTTTTCAAAGGCTATAAATACGCGCATCGCTGCTATTATTCTAACTTCTTACAATTTACTGAAGTGATATCTTCATTATATAATCTTCAGCAAAAAAAGTAAAATTTCCAGTTTACCTCATAAGATAAGCAGATTATGTGGTAAATAATTCATTTGGCTTTCACGAGAAAAAGTAGAATGGCAAACTTGTGAGCTGCTCGAAATATTCCGACTTCAATACCCTAAAATGTCGGAATATTATTGCAAACAGAATTCTTCAAAACAAAATAAATTGAAATGAAATATATGTTTCTATTTATTAGGATACATTCATTAATGGTTAAAAGCATAGATGAATAAAGTAACAAAATATTGCAAATCATTTTA
>BMAO01011226.1:0-22202 GCA_019973975.1 Trichonephila clavata
TGGTAGATCGTAATATTTTGTTTGCAATGGTTTGCTTATTGGATTTTAATGCAATTAAAGATTTTATACCATATAATGATGGCCATAAGAATTTGCATTGTTACGTAGAATTTAATAATCCAGAGGCCTCATCTCTTATAGAGTTGTCAATTTCAGCATTAATTTAAAAACTAAGCATCATAAAAACCTCCCAATTGATGACTTAAGGGTTTAATAGCTCTATTCAGCTTTCCCAGCTATTACACTAAGTGGCTTTAAAGTTTTATGCCTTTATAAATTTTAATAACATAACGTAACGAAAAGTTGATGAAACAAAATAAATTTTTTGAACCATATTAAAAATAAGTATAGGCTTCTAATGATGCCTTTTGCCATGTCATTAACCACCAAATTTAAAGAGTGGCTACAACATGGCACAATTATTGTTCACGGATTTAACGTTCTTATTTTAAATTGAGCCCCTGATTTCTCGCCTTTCTTATTCACTCCGTTATTGGAGGCTTGCCCCCACATATCTAGCAAATTTAGCCCTAATTTTTTTTAAGTTTCTCAACTATTAAATTTGAAAGTTCTTTTCCAGTTAATCTTTCAACTGGAAAGAAACCAAAAAAACTCGCATTAGTTTTAACGATAGCTTCGTTAGAATTAATTTCTCAATACATGTATACCTCACTATAAATGTCATTTTTTCGGACTTGGTGGCATCAGGGACGCAATCCAAATTTATCGAATAATATTTAGCTTGTTTAATTTTATGAACAATGTAAAATTTAATATTATCATATAAAAGAGAAATTATCTCATTCTGAATATTTTTCCCTAGGTAGTGTACTTAACTTCTTCCAAATTTTCCATAACAAAAGTATTTTTACAATTTGGTAAAAATGCCGCCCCTAAAATCTACCGCCCCGGACATAGGTCCGGTTTGTCCAGCCTTTGAGCCTCCCCTGCCGTTGTACTGGAAATGAATAGCGTATATGACTTTGGCCGGCCACTTCCCGAAGTGCCGGGAACTCCCTTGCCAATGTTCGATGTGCTGAATCAAGACTGTTCGGTAGGAACGCTTTCTACAAGCTAGGAACAGAACACGGTGTTCTCAAACAAACTGTACTCCAGAAGCGAGTTTTCCATTTCGCAACAGAAACTACTTACATTGGCATCCGTGGCACGGAGGAAAAATCATTACGAACCGTTGCCTCTTTATAATCGCTGACCGGCGGCCAAGGCTACACTCGATGCAGTTGCACTACTAATTGCTCAACAAATCGCTGCAGATGTAAAAATAACAAACTGCTGTCGATAAGTAATGATACTGATAATTTTCTGTAATAAACTAATTAAGTAGATAATGTGATTATCTTTTTGTTTGTTTGTTTTCTGACTTTGACCGATTCCCCTTACCATTTCGCAAACTGGTTGGCTAAACCCCAAAATCAAGCAAAGATCGGACTTGAGGCGATATTGGCTGTTTCGTGATTTGGCCGGCCAATTCGGGAACTAGTCGACTTCGGACTTTGGCCGTAACATATATACTGCTATGGATTATGTATATATAAATCATAATATTAAACTTCTGTAAGAAGAGAATGTATTAAAAATCAACAGCACACTTAGGAAATTTAAATGCCAACACAATGCTTATTTTAATTATGTAATGTGTATGTATCATGTGATATCAGCTTAGAGAACCTAACTTGTTCTACAATACTATGTAAAGAATTGAAGTGAGGTTAACAAACAAATCTCCATTTTCTGCGGCTCGAAATTAGTCTTTTGGAATTAAGTTAAAAGTATCTTTTTTGAAATACAAAAGCACAGCATCTGTATTAAATAATCGACGGTTTTTTCCCTTATTGATGTCCAGCGAAAAATGATTTAAAAGTTCTAATGTATTATTTACTTAGATGAAATGGATGGTATATTTATTATAGATTTTGGCGAATGAATGTGCACCGTTTTGCTTTACAAGAATTTCATGTTTAATTACAGAGACCAGGATATTTCATTGGCTTTTAACCATTTAAAAGAGGACCAACTGTTTTGCTACTATGTAAAAATTTTATGTTTTAATGAATTTGTTAGAACTTGCGATGGATATTGATTTTACGGGCAGATTTCTGTTTAACACTAAACGGAAATACATCAATGCTTAGATCGTTATTGGAAAAATTTAGGCCATTTTTGATATTCTAAAAGAAGCATTTAAAAATATCCTGTTGTAGACCGCAATGTTCATGGTTTTTAGAAATTATTCTTAGAAATTTTGTCGAATGTTATATTCATGGCCACTGTCATCAATTACAAATGTACTCCAAAAAAATTGGCAGTGCTCAATAAATTTTTTTTTTTTTTTTTGCAGTAGAAACATACCAAGTGACTGTACAGAGTTATGCATGATTGTGTGTTGATGATAAAATGATTAATGTATTTATTTTTGTGGAAAATGTCAAATTTGAAAAATTTGATTACTGAAGGTTTGGTATAACCTCAAATATTATTGGAAATTGGTTGACTGTGAGAATGTATTTTAATTTTTTACATCTGTTAACTTAAAAGCAGTTGTGAAATTGTTGTATTCTATAAATATTTTCATCAACGTTTGTTTAATGTTTACAGAAGAGAATTATTGAAATGTGCAGAATCAATGAAACATTTTACCTTTAATGAATAAGACATTTTGTCCTTTGAAAGTCAAAGACTTACTATTTGTTGGAATTTAAATTCTTCTAATGAAAAATAAACCTTTTTAAGATCACTGTAAAAGATGTTTCACTGCTCATTAAACTGCTTCTTTGTGCATTTTCCTCATGAAATCAGAAATTTAGAATAGAATTGAATCTCAAATGAAGTGATTGAATGATAGCTTTATTCAAGAAGCTAGTGACTGAAATAAAACAGACAGTAATCTTAAAAGAAATGAAATCATGGGTCAAATAAAAGTTGCCGGGAGAACTGAGTTCCATGTTACAAAAAAAAACAAACAGAACAATGCAAAGGGGATAGAAAGGTTTGCTTTTAGCTAACATGTTTATAGCAGATGTTGAAAATGATCATTAATTCCTTGTCACCTTTGAGTTCTGGTCCGCAAAGTGCGAAAGGCTGATCGAAGCTGGGATTGCTGCAATCTCATCAAAAATTCTGCTGCAGTTCTTGGAAGATTGTGTGTTGTTGCAATACACCTTACACACACTTGAAGGTTCCTCACAAAAGGTAATTGCACATTGACTGCTCAGGTGACCTGGGTGGCCAGCTAGGGCTAAAACCAGACTGACCTCTGCTAGTAACTGTCAGGAGTGAAGTTTGTGTGAATTTGATCCATGGTTTGGTGGAATGTATGGCACTTATACCATTCTGTTGGAAGTAACAACATGTCTTTTCTTTCAGTTAATATTGCTACAAATAGATTCAAAATTTTGGAAATGTAATGCTCTGAATTTACCATATAATGAAATAAGATTTAACCGATAATGCGGCTTGCGGAGACTGCACACTAAACACCAACCTTCTGATCATGCAGTGGTGTATGATGGAAGTTATGCAGGTTCTTCGCTACCCAGAACTTATCATTCTTTGGGTTGACATAACCATTCTGGTGAAAACAGGCTTCATCAGAAATTAAGAAAAAATCCATCCAAACCATTTATTGTTATCTCAGTAAACAGTTAATCACGAAATGAGAGGCGCTGTAATGCATCAGCTGGTTTCAAAGAATGGACACTAAGAATGCATTTTCAGGTTCAGGTGGTATGTTTTTCTGTATGTTCATAATGTGCAGGTCTGTTGTGACAGGCATCAGGTTTATTTGTAAGGACTGAAGCATTTTTTGGTTAACTACATCAGCATTTTCTGGTCTTAGCATATCTTTCTGAATGTTTTTTGCATTCAAAACAGTTCCTATCTGACTGTATTTTGCGACTAATCATTGAGGGCCTGTCTTAGACGGCACATTTATCCCATTAAATTCATGAGTGAACAATTGAGCTCACTCTTTCTACAAATTTGGTTTAACATAATTTTCATCAACACAAACACCCTCTGCTGCACTGTGAGTACCATCTACACCAGTGATTCCCAAAGTAGTCTATATGGACCACGACTAGCAAGGGATCTTTGTAGAAAAAATAATTTAGGGGTCCATGAGGTGTAAATGGGGGTCTATAATAGTAGCTTTTATTAAACCAGATACTAACTTTAAGTTTAAAAGAAAATTTAATCAAGTGGAAAACAGATTTTACCTATTTAAAACCTTTATTTATTAAATTTAATGAGATTAATTTGCTTTAAAAAGCGACAGCATAAATTTTATTAAAACAAATATTTCAGTGTTTCTTTCCGGAATTAAGCTTTAAGACATATAAAATTGGAGGTCGTAAAATTCTCAATTTGTCACAGTCAATCTGTTAGGAGGTTTTAATCTATGTTCATCATCCAAGAAGAAAAGGGGAAAAAATTGGTCATTACTAATATAGGAGATTTAGGGTTATACCTGAAAAGATTGATATCAAATGTTGAAAACTTGCTATTAAAGGACCAGATTCATCGCTATATCCACAGTGTATGGCAAAAGACTTGGGATCAGCAGGTCATCAGCAAACTACATTTTCTTTAGGCAGCGGTACCAATACGAAGACCTGATGTCCATTTGACTCGACTTCGTATAGGACACAATCGTCTAACACATAGGCATTTATTGCTAGGAGAGAGTCCCCCAGTTTTCGACTTTTGCCACTGTGACCTCTCCATTTTACACATTTTAATAGAATGTCCCAAAGTATTCATCTAAAAGAATAATCTTTTTTAAAACAAATCTCTTAACTCTGACTGATTTGGTTGGGGTAACTCCCCATCGAAATCTTTTAGCATTTTTACGTTCAATTGATATTTTACATCAAATATAATTATTTTAGGGATTTTATTCAATCATCAGTTTTATATATATATATATAAGAGAATTGTGAACAATTTAACATTTCTCCATCTTTTTACTCAATTTTATATTTTATTCTCAATTTGCCATTAATCACCGACACAGCCAGCATTAAGATAAATGTACTGATTTCGATCACTTGGTGTAAGCATAACAATGTCCAATCGTATTTACTCATCTAGGCCCTCCTGTATTTGCTCCACACTGTATTTATTCTCATTCAAGTTCTGATCATACCCAATTACAATTCTTTCCAACACAATTCTTTCTAACAGGTATTGTATTATGTTTATATTTTACTTTCTGGCAGTATTTCTGAATCTATATTCAACAGTCAAAAATTTTAATTTATTTAAAGGCTTGTCTCTTCTGAAAACAAAACATTTGATATTTTTAAACTTTTAGGAATCCTCATTGTTTCATAGGTATTTTCTTGCACACTAAAAATGATTTTAGGAAAGGAATATAATTGAGGAATCTTTTACTGTTGAGGAAAAGAACACTGTAGGTATGTGCCAAAAATAAATGAAAAGTGATATAAATTTGTCTTGAATAACAAAGCTGCAAACATGATAAATTTTGTCAACAATGATAATGAAATTTTTATTCTAAAAATAATAGTCTTGTCTTTATTAAAACAACTGAAAATAATAAATAACAATGAAGGATAGTGAACATTTATATTTGCATTTTCATAGGTCTTATTTTAGCTGTAAACATATGTGGCATTGCTTATCAGGTGTATAAGCTGTGATGGTTATAATTTTAAGTATTTTTGATATAATAGAAATATCTACCTTGTAATGTGAAATCAGAGGAGAAAATTTTGCTATGTTTTAAGTTATAAGCGCACACACACACACAAACTGTAAACTTGTTTGTTGGTTCCATTTGATTGTTGCTGATCGTACAAGTCCTCATATTTTGGAAAATGTTTCCGAAGTCTGACTTTACCAAGTTGTATTTATGTTCAACTAAAACACCTGCTACGATTAGTGAACTAACTGTCAATTGGAGTATATGATTAAGTGCAGCAAATAAGACACTACTTTTAAAACAGCATTTGATTACAGTAATTTGCATTACAGAAAATATATATCCCATTATATTGAAATAATGTCCCTGTGTATATGTATTTAAATTTACCTTAGTGTGCATTAGGTCTTATAAATCAAATGGTTTAAGAATACGCTTGAAGTGCAATAGTTTGTTTGATGCATTTTCATTAGTTGGAAGGTATGCAAATGTAATTATTTTGCTTAAAAGATACGAAGTACACAAGAAGAAAGAAACTATAATAATATAAATTAAAATATAAATAAAACCTCGATCATGTGTCATGCCATTTTAAAACTAAATGCATAAGAAATTGGTGTGTTAAGTTATGGCTGAATTTTAGAAATATGGTAAATGTTTGTTTTAATTGATCTTGTTTTGAAATCATTGAAGTGGGTACATATTTTGTAGTTTAGTGTGTGTGCATCATCTAAATATATAGATATATATTTTTTGTATCCAAACAGAAATAAGTCTTATTGAATATACATCCAGGTCTATTCTAAGCTACTGTTTAAGCAATTAATAACAATTGTTCTCTTTATCAAAATGATCTCAAATTTTTTGTTATTCAATCCGTATAAAATATCTGGAGTGATTGAGCTTTTTATAGAATTGTGCACTAAATTTACAAGTGGCTTGTTTCCGTACCATACATTTTTTAAAAATCTCCATATGTATGAGTTTATCAAATTTGTGCTTGATAATTTTTAAAGGATTAATTTTTTTCAATGTGCTTTTTTGGTTTTGCATTATTATTCGGAATAGAAAAAGATATGTTTCGGGTTTTGAAGTTCTGAAATAATTTGTTTCCAACATTAAAATGTCATATTTGCAAATTACATTAATTTTTAAAATTCAATTTTATAAAAAATTACTCTTTTTAATCAAACTAATTTTTTTTTTGCCTTTGTGAATTTTTGTAGTATTTTAATTTTTTAAATTTATTTATTGTAACTTTATTCAAAAGGAGAAAAAGCTTAGTATTTTTTCTTGCAAGCTAAGAATATTTTCTATACATATATGTAGAAGGTTTTTCTTAAATCATGAAAATACCAAGAATTTAATATTTATTTCATTCAGATGGCATTATCGTAATGCTAGAAGAACTGATTAACAATGTGAATTTATAAAAAAAATAATTATGACATCTGAAGTACAGTATTCATTTTAATTGAATAACAATTTTTATCAGGAAACTTTTTTTGTTTTGAAAAGTATGCAGTTTTGTTCACTAGAAATGAACTTTTAAAGTAAAAATTTTTTTGCTCTACATATTAATTTTTTGTAGTAGTTAATGTTGGTTTCAATTTAGGTGGCTGGTTTCTTTTAAGGAACCCATTTACAAAGGAATTATTTTTGTAACTCGGTCATTGAAGGCTTTAAAATGACTGTCAATGTTAAACACATGCATGCAAAATATGTAAATTAAAAATTTTTTACATTTTGCTTTTAAGATTTTGGATGGCAGATTCCTTTAAGTGGTTAATGCACAAACGCAATTTTTCTCAAATCTTTCTTGGGTATAGTTTAATTATTTTTTGGAACTTTTTTCCTGACAAAATGTGTGCATTTCAAAATAAGGACGTTCGAATCACAACATAGGCAGAAGCAGCTTATTTCACGTGTGCATGTAGAAGACTAATTGTTTTTTAAATGACAATATCTGAAATTTTAACATTGTAATGAAATTTGGCACTAATTTGATATCGGAGTGCTACGCGCCGAGTTGTGTTTTCCAAGATGGGAGAAAACAATACAATGTTATTTTTATCGCGAGGTAATGTAGTTGCCAAGGGGACGACGTATATTACAGTTAATTGTTATTGTTTTTTGCGTGGTAACCTAATCAATTTCAGACGATTTTAATTCGATTTCTTAAAAAAATTAAATCAAATCTTCTAGCTACTGCTTCAGTCTTCTGTTAAATTTTGTGCTTGTTTCGAATATGGATATTTCTAATGTAATTGGCCAGTACCAGGATGTATGTTTTATGAATGAGGGATGTGCTTTTAATTTTTACGGACCAAAAGGGGTATCAAATTCCCCCTTTTGATTAATTTTTTTTAAAGTATCGACTTTTTTTCTCTTTTGCAAATTTTTATTTAATTTGTAATGTATGTAATTTGTTAGGGTGGAATCTAGCAACTCAATTTTGAAGCTGATATCTTCAACCAATTGAACTGAAATTTTGTATACAATTTTAGTTTGGATGACAATGCATGTTTTGACCATTTATTTATATTCCGATGTTGCAATTAGTTAAAAAGATATTAATTGAAAACCTTAAAATGCATAATTGTTTTACTACTGTGCGCTGTTTATTCTGCTATGCTTGGCAATGCAAAATGAAGAACCAAGAGGGGATTTTTTTTTGTTGAGTTTTGACGTTTTTAAAACAGCAATCTGATTTTTTTAAAACTTAGACAACAAATAATTGCAGAATCGGAAAGATAATTTATTTCGCCACGATACAGTACAATTTTTTTACAAAATAATATTTGCATTTTTACGATTTTTTTTAAAAATGAGTCAAAATTGATGTTTTTATGAAAATGTTTTTAAATTGTTGCGCATGATTTTGTTTTCGTTTGAATGAATCGACATTCCATACTAAAACAGCTCAGGCTTTGCTCTTTTAGAATTAATCATTTAAGAAATAAAGTGTCAAAACTTTTTTTTACGATTTTTCAAAAAGTACTCAAAATTTGAATTAAACATTTAAAACTTTGTCAATCTTGAGGATAATCTCACGGAACTTTTTTTTCGTTTGTAGAGCAATATTACCCAAGATCTGTACGAAAATTGAAAAAATTGCTTAAAAATTACGAATATTTTAAAAAAAATTGTTTTTTGTAGAATAATTATTTTGCGAGAATTGATCCAGCTAAACAAAGGATGGTTAAACCAGCGTTGAATGAGATGAACAGGCTGAGATACCTATCCAGCGATAACTAAAAAGTAAAAAATAAATTAAAAGTAAAAAAGCTTTTAAAAACAAGTCGTTATTTAAACGCGCTAAAAAGAATAAAATAAACTTTTCCTTTAAAACTTTTTTTTGCTATCAACTTATAACGTCAATACACAATTTATGATATATAAGCTTGTCGCGAGATTTGCCTGTGTAGATAAACAAGTAAATTAAAGAACTTGGTTCTGATTGATTTTAATTTTTAGAAAAATTCACACAAACTAAGTAAATAAGAGTACTTAAATCTTGCGACAAGCTTTTATATCATATAAATTGTGTAATGACGTTTTAAGTTGATAGTAAAAAAAAGTTTTAAAGGAAAAGTTTATTTTATTCTTCTTAGCGCGTTTAAATAAAAGCTTGTTCTTAAAAAAGTTTTTTTATTTAATTAAAAGTAAGATTTCGCTGATTTCGGCCGTCATAGAATGTGACAAATGTGGAAGAAAATCATTTTCCAACAACATACAAAGTTTGACGGTTGAATCTTTTATTGCGGATCTTACAGTTTCGAATTCGCGCTACCATAATAAAAAATGTCTGGTTTCATTTTTTTAAAGGTAGCAAATTGCCAGTCTAGGATTCCATATCACTGGACAACAAGCTCCGCTTGGCGCGTAGCTCTCCGATGTCAAATTAGTTTCTCTGTTGTCCCTTGTACATACTGCAATTTCACTTTATCATGTCTTAAAATATTTCAAATTTTTTTTTTTTAGTAGATTGCTTGATTAATACAGCATTAATTTGAGTACATGATCCAGTGTGAATTGTGTAATATCCATGTTTGTACTTGATTTTAAATGCCACAAATGTAGATTTTGGAGTCACCATATAGTATTTTTGATTCTTTGAAGGGTACTGAGTCTACATTTTTATTTTGGCAAAATAAGATCAGCTAAATCTAAAAATTACCTATTATTGTATTTGGAATGTGTATGTTTTACGTTTGTTGCGATTTTGTTACCTTTAGCTTTTGCCATTTGATGCATTACTATCATTTTCTCTGGTTGATGTATGGGTTAAAGTGTTGAATTGGGGGGAGGGGGCTTGGCAATGTAGATTTTTTTGGTTACCGGATACTATAGCCAAGCTACATAATTTAGCTGTAGGTATTCCAAGAATTTACAAATTGTAATTTTGAAATAAAAATGAACAGAGATTAATGTAAAAAAATAAAGAAATATTTACAAAGCTATCATTAATGCATACAATTAAGAATTGTATTTTTTGTTAAGCAAAAGGAAATTGTAAATTGGGATATTTCAGAAAAAGGCTTACACTTGCGTTTATGGTAGTTATTCTAAAGAGGGTAAATTTCTTTTACTGCGCCTAAAAAGACAGTGTATAAGTCATTCGGATTGCTGGGTCGCTTCACCTTTCTCCACATGTACTCCGTAAGGTATCAATGGAGTTCGTATGAGCCCCGTTTCCGGATCTTTAACGTGTAAGTTGTGATTGACTGAAAGATGAAGAAAACCTTCGTCTACCAGACAATCGTTATCTTTCCAGCAATCGTATAATTGTTGCAGAAATACTTTGCAGTAGTATTTAAATGATTTATTAAATGAAGATTCTAAGCACGAAAAAGCACACATGAATCGTTACAGAAGAATGGTAAACACTGAAGATGTTGCCAGATGTTTTACTAGCTATACAACGAAACAATTACGATTAATTTGATTATTACAATAATAATTGTTGTATCCTTCGAGCTTTCCTGAACGACGTGAAAAAAACACTTATTCGAAGATCTTTCAATTCCTCCAAGCAGGTTCCAATCACTCGTTTGCCTGTTATACTTTTTCCAAAAACGCTTTCGTCAGTTTCTACTATCACATCGGGATCTTTGCAAATACTCATCCAATTCGTCATTGTTTTCTTCGAAACATTAAGTTCGATAGAAATGAAGTCACGGTTGGTCTGCGCACTCACATATTTGTTAACATGAAAATCTCAAGCATATTCGCTTACTTTCTTCAAACCAGCTATTCTTCCTTACAGATCTCTTCATATGATGTCCATTCGCTCCTTTCTTTCGGCTTTCTCAAACATGTCCATCACTCGAATTCTTAATCAAATGCATAGTCTTGTAAACCGAGCAATCAGCACTGGCAGCAATCAATCCTTTTCTCATGCACCAATGTATTACAGATAATTTCCCCTTTCGTTCCAAATCATGAAAAAAAGTGCAAATCATACCTTTCAGACATACTCTTCAGGATAAGGAGACTCATTGCTTGCCCTGAACACACACAATGTTCTGGAAAAATTTCTCTGATTAAATAAAGAGGCGCATCATGCAATGGGTACCAGCCCTTGTTGGAATTGATGAAAACGAGTCCGCCAATATCTTAGCTAAAGAAGCAAGTGTACCAAACAATGATGAACTAATTTTGTAGCTGCACTGAATGATATAAATTCAGTTACAAGGTATAGATTCAAAGACTAGTAAATTGTGTTTGTCCAGATTAATGAGAAATTAAATTAACTGTGCACCTCAGAAAAAGATAGACTATTTATATTTTGTAATGTTAAGTTCTTGAATTTGATAATAAAATTGACATGCAGTTGGAAAATAATCTTTCCATCATTATGACTGTCTAACCATATTTTTTATTAGAAGTACTGAGTTCTCTTTATAATTGTAAAATTTTTTTTTGTGGAATGTGGATGTTTTATTTCAAAAAACCCGTCAGAGCAGTGCTAAGATCATCGAAAAATTGTGCGAAGATAGGTGTTGTCTGGATTAGCATAATCCACAATTTTTTAAAAATGTTAATTTAATGTTTTACGAGCATTTCTTCATTTGCCTAAAACATGGTTTTAGTTGTGACATAGCTTTCTTTCATAAAGTGTACTTTCCACAAGAATTAGCACTCGAAAAATGTATTCTTCTGTTTAATATTCTTTGACTGAAAAAAGTAGTTCCAAGAAATTTTCTTCTCTCTGATGTTGGCTGACCTTACTTACTCTTTTCTTGGACATTATTCAAAGTAACAGATCTTATGAAATATGCCTTCCGGCTTCGTTGGCTAGTCTACATACTTGCATAACCTCCCCTTTGTTCTATAACTATCTTTTTTTTTAGAGTTTTTTGCGCCCTTTTATTCGCATGTTTCTTTTTTTTTGACAAATCAATTTTTTTTTTGCCATGGACTTAGTGGGGTGTGACCTCTTACAACTTTTTTAGCATGACTTATCCACTCATGAGCGGAACTTTGAAAGCTGAAGTTGCAATTTTTGAAGCTTTAAAAGGAATTGTATAACTCGCTGGGATAAATTCGTAGATCATTCGATAATATTAATTCACCTCAGGGTTAAATGCAGTTTATTTACTGTACATAGACACATGTATACAGTTCATTCTACACAGTTCTAGGATGTATATACAGTGGGTAAAAAAAGTATTGGCAATTGCCTGTAATAGATCAATTTATCTAACAAAGGAAATGCTTGACAATTTTAACTGGACATAACGAACACAGGAGAGGTAATAAACACAAAAATCTAATGAAACTTTCATTTTAATGTCTTTTACAGAAAATATAAAACAAAAATGTATTTTTGCATGTCAAAAAAGTATTGGCAAAATAATAAGTAAAATGTGAGAACAAAATCACAGGATATGCTTAATACTTTGTATGCATACCTTTTGCATTTATAACAGCTTGTAATCTATTTCTCATAGAGAAAACCAAAGTCCTGGTTGTACTATTGGGAATTTTGTGCCATTCTTGCAGGAGTATACGCTTAAGTTCGTCTTTACACGAAATTTTATGTTTCCCGACTCCTACGTCCAATTTGTGCCATTGGATTTATCTCAGGCGATTGAGGCGGCGTCTTTAACTGGCGAGGAGAGTTATACAGAAACCACTCCCGGGTGAGGTTCGCTGTATGCTTAGGGTCATTGTTTTGTTGAAACACAAAAGATGTTCCTAAGCCAAGTTTTGGGCGCTGGATTGCAAATTATGGCGCAATATGTCGATGTACGTACGTGCTGTCATAATACCATCAATGAAGCACAGTTTATCAACTCCGTTTGCTGCCATACAGCCCGAAACTAAGACGTTCCCTCCACCATGTTTCACTGTCGGTGTTAAATGTTGTTTTTCCAGTTCGGTGTTTGGCTTTCTCCACACATATTGTCGTCCATCACTCCCGAAAATGTTAAACTTCGATTCGTCGGAAAAAAATAACTGTATTCCAAAACTCATCTGATAAATTTACATGAGATTTTGCAAAATCTAATCTCTTTTGTTTCTTTCCGAAATGAAAGGCTTCTTTCTAGCTGCCCTTCCATAATAACTTTCTTCATGTAAAACATTCCGTATAGTCTGTACACTAAAAGTTTTATGCGAAGTATTAGCAACATCTTTGGCTAACTGGGGTGCACTTATTTTGGGATTTTTCTTAACCTTTTTGACAATGCTACGTTTCTCCCTTGCAGAAAATATTCCAGGCCGTCCACTTCTAACCTTATTTTCTGTGGATCCTGTCTTGTTGAACTTTTTTACAACACTTCTGACAGTAAATAAACTTATGTTCAGTTGTATTTCTATAGCACAATAAGTTAAACCCTCATTTCTGAGTTGAATAATCATGTTTTTAACATTAACATCCAACTCCTTAGATTTCGAAGCCATTTTATCACAGCATTAACAAAATAACGTTTTAAAAATTTTGAAATAGCACTGCAGACTTTATACTATAACAGGCTTTCTTATCAGTTTAAACACGTGACCTCAACATGACAAAATTTGCATAACAGTTAGAACTTTGCCAATACTTTTTTGACATGCAAATTTACGTTTTTGTTGTATATTTTGTGTAAAAGGCATATTAAAATGAAAGTTTCATTGGATTTGTGTTTATTACCTCCTGTGTTCGTTATGTCCAGTTAAAATTGTCAATCATTTCCTTTGTTAGCTAATATGATCAATTATAGACAATTGCCAATACTTTTTTTTACCCACTGTATAATAACGCAGAAATAACATTGGGGAAAGATTCCCGCGTGATGGTCATACAAGTGTATCTGCAGATTTAATGACTCACTGCCGGTTTCCCCACCAAAGGGAAACCGTGTTAGTACTCTATTCTGGTGACGCCATCTAGCAGTTCGAAAAAATATATACAACCATTAGTTACAATTGCTATGTTCCCACATTTTTAGTGATGTACTCGCTTGCCCCTGAATGTTTTAGAAAACTGACTTTTAACACATGGATCAATATGTCCCGAGGCTAACATTGAAAACAAAATTTTTTTTGCAAAATTTTTATTTATTCATCAACATAATCACCTTTTAGGGTGATACAATCGTTCCAACGATTTTCCAATTTTTCAATACCATGTTTATAAAAAAAATTATCTTTTGCTTCAAAATAAGCTTCATTTTCAGCGATGACCTCATTTGAGCCAAATCTTTTTCCCTGGAGCATTTTTTTAAGATCAGCAAAGAGCCAGTAGTCACTGGGGGCTAAATCTGGCGAGTATGGGGGGTGGGGAAGCAGATCAAAGCCCAATTCGTCCAATTTTGCCATTGTTTTCATCGACTTGTGGCAGGGTGCATTGTCTTGGTGAAAAAGGATTTTTTTTCTCTGCATGTGCGGTCGTTTTTTTGCGATTTCATCCTTCAAACGCACCAGCAAGTCAATATAATAATCACTGTTGATCGATTTACCTTTTTCGAGGTAGTCAATGAAAATCGCGCCATGCGTATCCCAAAAAACCGACGCCATGACTTTGCCAGCTGACTGCTGCGGCTTCGGACGGCTTTCGGCAGCTGTGCACCACTCAGATGACTGCCGCTTCGACTCTGGAGAGTAGTGATGTAACCATGTTTCGTCCATGGTCACGTAACGACGCAAGAAATCTTTTTTGTTGCGAGTAAATAGCGATAAACAGCTTTCTGAATCATCGGCTCGTTGCTGTTTTTGTTCCATCGAAAGCAATCGCGGCACCCACTTGGAAAAAACCTTTTTCATGCTCAATTTTACATGAAGGATAGTAAATACACTTCCATATGATATCTGTTTCATCTCAGTAATCTCACGGAGCTTCACTTTACGATCTTTCATTATAATTTTTGTCACTTCACTCACATTTTCCGGTGTAACGGCTTCCACAGGTCTACCCGAGCGTTCCGCGTCATTTGTGTCGGTACGACCACGTTTAAACTCGGCAAACCACCGACAAATTGTTGCTTTTGATGGACAAGAGTCCGGGTAACATTTTTCAATTCATTTTTCGCTTGCACGGTGTTTTTACCCATTAAAAAAACAATGTTTTATCAGAACACGAAACTCGGTTTTTTCCATTTTTTAAACAAACTACAAAACGACTTTACTCCAACCTCGATAACTCAGCTGTTTCTGGTCCGATCGACTTAAAATTCTGACACGTTTCAAGCAAAGGTTAGTACTCTAGAAAGACCTGGTTACTGGTTTACTACGAGCGCCATCTCTGGGTTAGTCTCGGAACTTATTGATCCATGTGTTAAATCTTTAAGCTGAACAACTAGTGGATTTTCATATAAGAGTGTTGCGACATATTGCCAGATTTTTATCAAAATCACTAAGCATTTAACTTTTTTGAAGAAATTATAACATTAAACACAATTGTGTGGAATTGGTTTAAAAAAAAATTTTTTTTTCACATTAAGGATTGAATGTATCGTGTTTTCTTAACATACGAGTTGGCAGATTTGATTGGTTGGGTGTAAATGCAAAATATATGCATTTATACATTCTTTCATACTAGTATATTTTTTATTAATTTTTTTTAATCCGTTCATGTTGGAAAAAAAAAAACCTGATTGGGCAAAAAATATATATTTAAATTGATGATAACTTAACTTGCAGCTGAAAAGTTTTTAGAAGTTATTATTTTTGGCTTTACAGCGCAAACTGAGAGTACTTTAGGAATTCTTATTTCTCTCAAAATATATTTCTTTGTTAAAATGTTGAATTAAATTTGTCCTGTAATTTGTTATAAATAAGGATAAACTCTGTAAAATATTAATTTTAATATATTGCTAATAAAGTGTCTTTTCTAAAATTCTGATTAGAAAATTACTTTTCAGTACGAATTGTACTTTGAAATAAAATTCATTGCTGAGCTTCAAAAATTGTTACTTTTCATTTTACAGTTATCGAATTTGTTATACAATCAAGTGTGGTTTTTTTCCTTTTTCATTTCGGAAGAAACATTTAATTCTCGAACTTCTTGTTTCTTTTTTTCCCTTTTCGGCATAAAATCAAAAAGTAATCTCTTCTATAGGCCAATGGTGTAGATTCAGGTTTGTAGTTGCATTCAGAATCTTCATGATGCTGTAAAAAAAGGCAGATTGATAAAATTATATACAAGTATGATAAATTATCCTACATTACTGAGAAAGGAAAAATTCATGAATTAAAAAAAGAACATGTATATTATAACAATAGTAATATATGTGAAAATAGTTATAATACTAAGTATAACTAGGTTATATAGAAACATATTAGCCTCAGTAGTATACTAGTAAACTCAGGAACCAGAATGCAGGTTTAACTAATGTCTTGAGGCCTACCAACCAAGGCCTGTAATTTGCTTGTACTACTGGACTCTAATAAAAGCAGTAATACAAGGCATGTTTTTTAAGTAAGTACCGTTTCGAAATTAAAAAAAGACGTGCAAAGATATCGCAATAATTTTATTTTTGCATGAAAGCCTGTACCTTAATCTACTTTTCTACATAATTTCCATGAATATTGAGGCACTTGTCATAACGTGGCACCAGTTTTTGAATACCCTCATAAAATTCTGCCGCCTGACTTGTTAACCACTGTATCACAAATGCTTTGACTTCGTTATCGTCTTGAAGACGCTGACCGCCCAGGTGTTTCTTCAAGTGCAGGAACAAATGGTAGTCGCTGGGCGCTAGATCAGGGCTGTATGGAGAATGATCTAGAGTTTCCCCATTTAAAAGATTTGATGAGATCTTGGTCCGATTAGCCACATGTGGACGGGCATTGTCATGCAGCAAAACGATACCCTTACTCAACTTGCCACGTCTTTTGTTCTGGATTGTACGACGCAGCTTGTTCAATGTCTCACAATAAGACGCTGCATTGATTGTCTCATTACGAGGCAGAAACTCCACTAGCAATACTCCTTTCTGTCCCAAAAACTGTGCACATGATTTTCGGGCAGAAATTGTTTGCTTAAACTTCACTCTTTGGGTGATGATGAATGTCGCCATTCCATGGATTGTTGTTTTGATTCTGGTGTGACGTAGGCCACCCATGTTTCGTCACCAGTAACAATTTGGTCTAAAAATCTTCACCTTCATTGTGGTACCGCTCAAGGAAAGTCAATGCACTGCCTAAACGTTGGGTTTTGTGCAAATCCGTCAACATTTTTGGAACCCAACGTGAACACAATTTCCGTAATTCAAGTTCTCGGTCACAATGCGATACAAAACACTACGAGAACATTGAGGAAAGCAGTCGGACAATGATGAAATTGTAAAGCGTCTGTTTTCTCTCACCTTTTCGTCCACTTTCTGCACCAAATCTTCATTAACGACCGAAGACGCCCACTCCGTCTTCATCATGCACATTTGTGCGGCCATCTTTAAATGCTCTCACCCAATTCCTTACCATTCCATCACTCATAATGTTTTGTCCGTAAACTTCACAGATCTCATGATGAATATCGATCGTTTTACGCCTTTAGCACTAAGAAATCGTATAACAGCCCGTACTTCACAATCAGTGGACTCACGATTGTCGGAGGCATCTTTAACACTCAGTAAACAAACGTATACAATGAAGAATCAGACTGTAATGGCGTCAGTGCGTAGACAAGAGATGTAGGTAACCAGCGAGCATGCGCGGAACGCCGACCGAGCGCTGCGGCGGCGGAATCGCAAAACGGTACTTACTTAAAAACATGCCCGTATAACTATCATTGGCTGGAAGATAAAATACACAAATTCTATTTAATAAAATTTAACGGAAAAATAAATAAAACTAAATGTAGAAAGTAAAAAAAAAATAATAATCGTATAAGGTAATTTTAAAATAAACATACCACCATAACACTTCGCCATGCTAGCAGTTCCTGCCAAAACTTGACCAATCATATATATGACTAAATTTAAAAGAATCTCAACATTTACCGAATACCTCAGTGAAAGACGAATATTTTTATTATATTCTTATGTAATCGTTCACACACATTACCGTGTATATCAATATCCAATGTATTGATAGTAAATAGAATGAGTCCCTTGCTTTTAAAATTGCATTTAGTAGTGAAACATTTCTTTTTAGATATGACAGCGTGTGTAGCCGTGCACTGCACTTCTCGAATTGCTGAAGATTCCTATCTCATCGACATTTCTTGAGGTGAAATGTCATATATAGAAAGAAACTTTTCTCTACAAATTACTAGCTGATTTCGAAAAAGCTGCATGATGGTACCCTATCTGTTTGTTAATTTATAAAAGTCAAAATCTTCTATTCCAACAATAAGTGCTGACACATTTCGGAAATGTATATCCTTCACTTTCTTTAGGCGAGTACGGGTGTCACAATCCCGAGGTGCCCTAGTGACCTTTTCCCAAGGGGTTTACTGCCTTTGGTAAACACGGGTGTCACACGATCCCGGGGTACCCTAGTGATCCTTCTCTATTTTCGACACTTCGTCTTGTCATTCTATTCGTCCTTTCTTTCCTTTCCCGTCTAGACCACACAAACGTATGGCGCAGTTTAGCCAAAATTGGCTCTTGCTCCAGTAAACACAACAGTCACTCACTCACTCATCCGTCTAGACCACAGATTAAAATTTTTTCAAAATAAATGATTTGAAACTTAAATTTATTTGTTGAGATTGTATTATATTCTTGATATATATTGTTATTAACATAGTTTAGTTTTTATTTTGAGATACGTTAATTTGGTTCATTTTTTATTTTATTTTCGATATTTGTGTTGTGTTTTACTAACACCGTGGTTTGTCAACCCGCATGTTTTCCGTGTGTGGCGTCCCGTAAGGAGGAAAATGGTGTTCTGGGGATACCTTTGCGTTCCCTTTGGCCCACGCTTCGCTGTAGACGGTGGCAGGAGTGAGCCCGCTCCTGTCAATCGGCTGGTGATAAGTCTCCTCTGAGACATTGCTGTAGGGTTAGTGCTGCAGATAAGGGGTGGCGGGTTTACCCGTTGGATCCTCGCCCTGATGCTGTAGCACTATATTTTGGGTGTACTCCAGGTAAGCGCCGTGCCCGACTATTGTCAGTTGACTGGCAAACTGCCTCCCTTGTTTGACTTTGTGGTGTGTGGAGGCTGTCCAGAATGAAGTTTGTTGCGCATTTATGGATCCGTATATACTGTGCCCGGGTAATGGCCTTGAATTACCCAATATCAACGTTGACAATATTGCTTCACATTCTCGATTTTTAATTTTATCATTACCCAGAAATGAAATGTCACGGAAGTCTCCCTTTGCAATACAAAAAGCTCTTAAAGAAATAGGTGGAGACCCGAAATCTGTCAAGAAATTACGTTCTGGCGACTTATTGATAGAAACTGCTGTACAATCAAAATCGTTCTTGTTGGCTAAAACATTTATATAGACTCCCCTTTAACTGTTACTCCCCACAGATCATTGAACTCTTGTCGAGATGTTATATCTGAGCTCGACCTTTTGTTCGCTTCAGAAGCAGAAATTCTAGAAGAACTTTTTGACCAGGGTGTTGCGCAAGTCAGAAGAATTGCAATAAAAAAAAGATTCGATACATTTTTGCCTACTAAGCATATAATTTTGACCTTTAATAGTCCGAAATTACCCACCACTATTAAAGCCTGATATTTAAACTGCAAAATAGGACCATATATTCTGAACCCTCTTCGCTGCTTCCAAGTTTTTGAGGTTCGGGCATTCTCAAACTTCCTGCCGCGGTCAACTGACGTGCTCTAGATGTGCATCTGTTGGACATGCTTCCTCAGATTGCAATCTAGAGCCGAAATGTATAAACTGCTCACAGCCCCATTCATCGGATTCTAAATTATGTCCTAAATGGAAAATAGAGAAACAGATACAGGAAATCAAAACAAATAAAAATATTTCATATCCAGAAGCACCTAAATTAATAGTTCCACAGTTACCTCAAACTTATGCTCAAGTTGCCAAACCCTCTACTATAAATAATTCTACACAAACCGATGAAAATATAACAAAAATAAAATGTCCACCTTTAAATTTACTTGAACCAATTTCATCCCTCCCAAAACCAGATATATCAACACCCACTCCTGCTGTTTCCACATCTTCAACCCAAGCACACCTCTTGCCCTCAATCTCTTCATTAGCCACTACAGTGTCAGAAACTCAGCCACCGACTCTATTTCTAATTCAGTACTTACCACTACCAATAAATGTTTTCAACTATTGAATCCTCTTCCAAATCAACTATTCAACCCTCTTCTGTTGTTGTTGAAACTCCCACCTGTACAACATCTAGTACCATAGCTACTACCTCCGAATCCAATAACTTACCATCAACAGATACAACTTCTGTATCTCAGGCTTCAAAACGTTGTAAAAAAAGGCGTCCTACCAAAAACATATCTAACACTGGAAAACCAAAAATAGAGATAAAAATGGCACCCCATAAACCGAGAAAAAGTTCACCTATTCAAGACACTTCAGATGAGGACATGATTATGTATGATGTAGAAGAAGAGGTGGAAACACCGAAAAAGGATACAATAAAGACTACCGGGATATTACTTTGAATCGTATTCTCACTTTATTACACCTACTCAATATAAAACTGACAAAAAGTAATTGTTTTCTCTTTTACAATTTACATTACCAGCAAATGGCTGAATTTTTTGATATAGATTTTTACTCTTGAATATTTCCGCTTTAACCTTTCTTGACTTTGTGGCAGGGTTCGTCCCCCCACCAAAATGTATGTTCCTTTATTTTTTGAATTGAATTTTAATATTTTAATTTACTGTGTACTATTGAAACAGTGTTCTTGTCGGCATTTTTAGATATTTTAAAATATTCAAAACGTTTTAACGAATGTTTGGCGCAGTATAGCCGGCCTCGGCTCTTGTGCCAATAAACCCTACAATCGTTCACTCACTCACTCCCCTACCAAAAATAAAAATGTTTTTACCTTATGAATTTAATTCTTACATTTTGTTATTTTACTGTTACTGTGTTTTAGATATTATATAATGTTTTTCATTTTTAACTTACGTATGGCGCAGTACATCCAAAATTGGCTTTGTGCCAAAAAACCCAACACTCACTCACTCACCCCCATTGAGTCATCTTTCTCAATAATATCATTTTCCAAATCCACTATCCAACCCCCTTCTGTTCTTGAAACTACCACCATTACTACATCTAGTACCATACCTACCACCTCCATATCCAATCGCTTACCATCTCCAGTTACATCTTTTGTATCTCATGCTTCAAAACCTCGTAAAAAAGAAGTCCTCTTAAAACACTCAAAATTGAAATAAAGATGGCTCAACATAAACCTCGAAAATCAGCACCAGTAGAATACACAACGAATGAGGTAGACATGATTATGTATGGCGTGGAGGAAGATGAATTTGAACCGAATCCTTCAAAAGATAGGAAAACATATTTCAAAGAATTATTTCTTTTGACACCGACTAAAAATAGAAAATAATTTTGTTTCCTCAACAGTACGTATCGAATTTGGTGTGGGAATCCCCGCACCAATCTCTGTTTGTTTGTCGATTTGTTGAAATTTGCTGTTATATATATATTTTGAGGTTTTAGCTTTTTTAACTGTGATTGAATCAAGTTTTTAGTGGTTTTATAATTTAATGTTTTAACGAATGGTTTGGCGCAGTTTAGCCAAAATTCTCTCACGCCAATAACCCCAACACTCACTCACGTTAGGAGAATAATAATTAATAAGGATGCAATAACTGTACCAACGAAACATTTAATTTTAATGTTAGTAGTCCTACACTACGCAAACTTAAATTACTAACTTAACACTAACTTAAATTTAATCGAACTTTTAATGGTTTTATACTTTTGATGTGTCAGTGAATGTTTGGCGCAGTTTGGCGAAAGTTGACTCTTGCGCCAATAACCCCAACACTCACTCAAAGTACCAAGGTTATACTCTGATACTACCTCACAAATAGCTACATTTACACATCGTGATTTCGCAGAAGTCTCTTCGGAGCACTTATTCCACATCACTCG